>JAYMTK010001987.1:0-14876 GCA_036897405.1 Pelargonium myrrhifolium | reverse complement strand
TCACCTTATTAGTGCAACTGATATAAAATTATATCAGTCAACTGATACCCATATTGCTCATAAAAAAAAGGTCATTTATTTTTAAAAAAAACAATATTATGATTCAATGCTCTTCATTTTTCCGGAGCCAAATGTTGATTGTTTTATTTTACACCATACACGGCTCAGTGGCTGGATGGTATAGGTTGTCTAGTTCATATCGAAGGGCTCAGGTTCGAATCTCCTTCAAGGCAGTTGGGTGTTGTAATATTTGTTTAATATAATATAAATCCGCTTAGCTTCATTTGGCCAACTTTTACATTGATAAGAATTCAATCTAAATTACACATGCGCAGTTACATACCTATAGAACTGGGTTTGCCGAGTATGGTGAATTTTTTTTAAGTATAATTGTTCTCACTTTTTTTTTTGACAAGAAGCTGTAATTTTATTTCATTAAATCCAAGTGAACAAAGGCAGAAATCGAGTCCGGAACATCCTTTGATTCGAAATTAACAAGATCAAACATTGAATACGGGAGCCTAGCAAACTCATGTTCTATCTTATTCGCGGATATTTTCACAAAAGTGAAAATGACTTCCTCAAACCGACACCTCAAGGCCATGCAGTCATATAACATCAAACCCACTCCACTCGCTTCCGTCCTTCCTTCGATTAAGCATTGGATTACCTTTTTTGCATCTGACTCAAACACCCCGCCTCCAACCTCTGTCCGTCGCTCATATCATTCCCTCCCTAAGAGCCCAAGCCTCCACCTCTCAAAGGGCTAGCGCCACCAGCCAGCTCTGGTGACCTGCACCCAAGACTTGCCCGGCCGAGTCCTTCAACACCCAACCAACACCAGTACATGGCTACTGGGCATACACTGCGGCATCAACGTTAAATTTGAACCAATCCATCGCCGGTCTCACCCACACCGCCGCCTCCGAGCTTATTTGTTTGCTAACTCCCCTTCTTCGCCGAATCTGTGCAGCATTCCAGGAAGACCACAACTTCGTGCTATCCCGATAAACATCATCGAACTGCCACTTCTTCTCGTTTTAGATCAAGTCATTCCAACAGTACCAGATATAACACAACATCACAACCACCCTACTACACATATCATTTTCCTCATTCTCCAACACCAGCATCCACCACTTTCTAAAAATCAGACCGCTATGCCAACGACTCCACACTCGATCAGGTCCCATCACCTCGCCACCTCCGGGAAACTAAAAAGAACGTGCACATCAGTCTCAGTAACCCCACCACAGCCCCCACACACTTCAACAACATTCACCCTCCGCCTCTTGAGGTTCGACAAGGAAGGCAAGTAACCCATGCATACCCTCCAAATCAAATGTTTGACTTGTTTGGGCACTGCACCTTCCATGTCTTCTTCCATATAGAAAAATTATGCATATCAAACTCACCATGCGCTGCCCCCACATTCAGCAATCTATACGCGCTTTTAACAGAATAAAAACTATGCCTATCATGCATCCAAGACCAAACATCCGTTGCACTCCCTCTACTAACTAATAAGTCATAGATGGTCTGCTGTTTAGGAACATAAAATAAAGAAGAAACAAGTTCACCATTCCATACCCTTCGGTTGTTTTCAAATAAGTGGCTCACCCTTAAGTTCTCAAATCCAGGAGGTGTTGTCGAAATCACTCGATACCCCTCAAACCTCACAAGCCACGGGTCCTTAAAAACATGAATAGAACTATCATCACCTACATGAAGGAAACTTCCCGTCTTTAGCATTAACTGAGCAGCTTTAATGCTCCGCCATGAATAACTGGGGTTCGACCCCAATGGAGCATCAAGAAAAGTAGATCCTGAGAAATAACGCCCCCTCAAAACACGCGAAAACATGCAATCCGGATCCATCATAAGTCTCCACCCTTGCTTTCCCAACAACGCAACATTAAAATCCCGAACCCGCTTTACACCCAAACCACCATTACTCTTTTAGACACAAAGACGCTCCCACGAACTCCACTGAAGTGCACCCTTCCCATTTCCATACGACCCCCACCAGAAAGAATTCATCATTCGTTCCAACGCATCACAAGTATCAACCGATAACAAAAATAGAGACATTACATAATTAGGTAGCGCTTGAGTTACCATTTTTAAAAGTACTTCCATACTAGCTTTAGATAAGAACTTCCTACTCCACCCCTTCATCCGCTTGACAAGTTGATCCTAAATAAATGCAAAAACTAAATAAACGCAAAAACCTCATTCTTCTTTCGACCCACTTCCGCGGGTTGGCCTCCTCCATGATCCCGAGCACATTACAAACCTCTACTTGTTTATCCGGCTTCGTCCCCTTGCTAAAACAAATGGTCCACTTCTCCAAATTTATGACTTGTCTGGGCCCGAGCATACACCACCAGTGTGTCTGTAACAACCTGAACCTCCCTCGCATTTGCACGACAAAAGAAAATGATATCGTCGGCAAAAAATATGCGAGATATATAGACGGAGCTGCTCGTGAAATTTCACACCCATGGATCCCTCCCCGTGAGACCAATCTGCCAAATAAAGCCGACAATGCTTTGGCACACAAAATGAATAAATAAGGTGACAAATGGCCCCCTTGCGAAGTCCCTTCCCCGGAACAATAACATCCGTCAAAGCCAACCCCACCTCAATCCGGTATCTCATCCATTCCATACACATCCGGATCCATGATACCCATTTGTTACAAAAACCCATGGCTCTCAACACCCCGATGAAAACCTTTGACACATCAACCTTAATTGCCACCACTCCATTAGCTCATTGAGATATCCTCTTCATCTAATGGAACATCTCCGTAGAAAACTCAATATTGTTTGTTATAAGTCTACCCGGGACAAATGCGCTTTGTGCCTCTGACAGACACAAATCCAACACATTCTTTAAACGATTTGCTAACATTTTTGAGATAAGCTTATACACAATATTGCAAAGGGATATTGGCCTTAAATACCCATCGTCTCCGACTTACTCTTCTTCGGGATCAACACAATGTGAGTGTCGTTCAAGTCATCTGGTATCATCACTGAATCAGGAGCCCTAATACATTCATCCGTGACATCCCTCCCAACCACGTCCCAATTTTTTTTTGGAAAAAGTCAGGTTCATCCCATCCGAACTCAGAGCCTTATCTGCCGCCATCGAGTCAAGCTTCATTTTAACCTCCTCCCTGCAAAACGGTGCCACCAACTCCTCGTTATGAGCCATTGATAATCGGCTCCCTATACCACCATCAAACCCCTCCATGGAAGCTCTTTAAGAAGTAAACAACTTGCGGAAATAGCTTACAACTATCTGGTGCATGTCCTAATCCTTTTCGTACCAAATCCCATCACTACCTCGCAAACCCATTAGTTTGTTTTTTTTCTTCCTACCCGAGGCAACCGTATGAAAATATCTCGAGTTGGAATCCCTCTCTTTGAGCCAAAAATTCTTCGACATTTGCTTCCAAAACCTTCATGGCCTATAATGCCGTATAATTCTTATCCCGAGCCGCTTTCACCCTACCTGGATCACCTCTTTCCACCCGGTATCTCGCTTTTCTGACCTGCTTCCGAAGCATATTTAGTTTTGGTCCTCCCCATTCCCACAAGGCATTACCGCACCTCTCAATTTTTTGAATCAACGGAGTCATACCAAACCCATTGCAACTCACAACCACCACCCCATGACAATCCTCCTCCTCCAACCATATATTTTCAAATCGAAGCTGTCTTTCCACCCGACCTCTCTCAACAACAACCAAAACCAACAATAATGGACAATGATCCAAGCATAACCAAGGTAGAATATATGCTCTATAATTTGGAAATTTCTCCACTCATCCCACCATTGCCATGATTCTATCCAGCTTCTCCTCAACCTGGTCATCATCTTCCTCACCACAAAATCATGTATACGGACTACCCATCAATGACAAGTCCGAGATAGCTCACAATCCCCCATAACCATAGAAAATTCCTCAATCAAGTTAGGCGGATAAGGAGGCCCACCCTTATTCTCAAAATCATACAAAATAGCATTAAAGTCCCCAACACAAACCCACGGGAGATTAGAACGACGAACCATCGAACGCGTCAATTTCCATATATCCCACCTTCTGCTCTAGACCGACTCCCCATATATTCATGTAATCCGCCAACTCCCCAGCCTCTAACAAACCACTTCTACATCAATATGGTTCTTTGAATATCCAAATAATTAAAAAGACCCTCGGACCTGCTTTCCACAACATCGCCAACCCACCGCTCCTTCCAACGCTATCAATTGCAAACATACTTGATATCCCCATCCCCAACCTCGACCTCAAATCCTCCAGCTTTGAACGTGCGCAATGCGTCTCAATGAGAAACACAAACTTGGGCTTCTTATCCTCGACCAAATCGGCCAAGACTCGAACTGTCCATGAGGAGCCCAACTCACGACAGTTCCAACTAAGAATACTCATTGGACTAGACAGCTCTCCACTGGAGAGTTCGCCTCTGATACATTTTTTGAATCGTCCACCTCCGTCTCTTCCACGCAACTCTGTTTCTGTTTCGACACGTTCAGTACCACATCCTCCAATCTCCCCCCTTCTGGAACCTGCACTATTGTAGGGATCACATGAACAGGTACCCTTGCTACGCTCTTGTCACCACCATCCACATCCGAACTCGAGGCCCTCACCCGCCCAACATTATCACGACGGCCCAAGTATTTTTTCCTAAGCTGGTGCAACGTTTTTTACGTCTCTGCACGCATGGTAATGCCGAATGGCCTATTCACATCCTCCGGTTTATCCAACATCATCTCAACCACCTGGTCATTGTGACCCAACACGCCACAAAAGAAATAAAACGTCGGCAATCTTTCATACTTGAATTCGATGTAGGCTACACCACCTCCTTATTTCCTCAACTTCATCCCCTTCCTCAAATGCCTCCTAACATCGTTATTGACCTGAATCCAGCACCACTGCCCTCAAGGTCCATGACTCAACACCACTGCCCTCAACCACTAAAGCATTAGCGCCATAATCCAGCACCTACTCATCGCCCTATTCCCTGCCCTCCAGCCCTAAATCCCCGTACTGCTTCTCCAACCCCTCCATCCGTGTCGACTCATCCATACCTTTCCCCTCCATTTCCAGTCAGACGAGTAAATACACGAACGATCGCACCCTACGTCCACCTCCCCGATCACACAATGAGCGAAAGCAACAAAAATCATGAGCAGCCACCGAAAAAACGAAATAGGCACAACACAAACCCTAACCCTAGTCAAGAGACTAGACCACTAGTCAACGTCGACTAGACTTGTACTTTATTCATTCGTTTAGTATAATTGTTCTCACTCAGTTATTAATTAATTTAAAAATTTATATATAGTTCATACTTACATAACACGTTAAACGCTCATTCTAAATAAATAAAAAACATGTAAAACGATTTCTCAATATGTGTGGCAGACGTTCTATTCTTAAATTATTCACAAAGTTATAATTAATCTACAATTGACACGTATTATTGCACAAATATAATAGAGTTGGATAAAAATGTGAAAATCATTAGGGCGGAGAAGATATATTAGTTAATTGAATGCGTCTTAGTCAGTTATAATATTATGCATGAAGGATAAGGAAGAGCATATAATTAGTGGTAATTAAAAAGAAAAAGAATTGTAGGATTATGACAAGATTGTGGTTTTTGTATTCATTATATATTGTTTTGTTGGAGAGAAGAATGTGATCTAATTAAGATTGCAGACACTACAAATAAAGCCCATTACTAATCTAAAGTAAATAAAATTCATATTTGTTCAGATTAACATCTGATTCATAAACATAGATTCTCTTCTCCAAATGCAGAATTAATTTTTTTAATTGATAAACCCAGAAAAATAAAGAAAATCACTTATTGATTGATGAAGCTGTGGAGCTTTTGCTGTTACAATTTGTTTTATACTACAGGAATTGAAATAAACACTTATTATAAAAAACTATCCATTCCAAGGGGATCAAAGTTATTAATTGAAATAAGTGGCTTGTATCTCTCTCTATTGGTTCAGAGTCTGGAGAATGTACTCTGCGTACAAGTCCCTACATGCACCACAAAAAGTATAATCATTATATAGAATAAATACTAAATAGAATGTGTATTGTTTAGCAATAACAAAAACAAAAACTTACATCGAGTACTGAATAGCATTCTGAGCTTTGTCTGAAGGCAAAAAGTCGTTCACTGCCACCTCCTTGTTTTCGTTCTTCTTGTCTGACCAATTAATTATACATGTTAAGAAACCAACCATCATGTGTATTTGTTTTTGTACACCATGGCTTGATAAAGAATACTATATGTTTAATGTTGCCACTGGTGTTACATATATATATTTGTGGATCATTAATGAAGGATACAGTCTTCAAAGAAGCGGCGAATCTCGGAGAGGCGATGAGGGGCAAGCTGACTGATGTCAGTGTAATGCTTGTACTCGGGATCGTCAGCACACACAGCAATGATCTTATCATCTTTCTCTCCCTGATCGATCATCGGCATCAGTCCGATGGATCTCGCTCGTAGGTAACAACCAGGAATGCAAGGCTCCTGTATATGTTAATAATAAGTTAATTAATTGGTTACTAATTAGTACATAACAACATTAGATGGTAGGTACCTGCATGAGAACTAAAACATCCATAGGATCATTGTCTTCGCAAAGAGTGCGAGGAATGAAACCGTAGTTATGAGGATACACCACTGATGAGTACAATACACGATCAACCTTTATCATTCCCGTCTTTTTGTCCAGTTCATATTTCACCTTGCTTCCCTTTGTTATCTCAATCACCTGACAAATTTAATTAATGTTAATTTCTGTTTCCTTCAATATTAACAAAAGGGTGGAATTGGAAATTGAATAATGTGGAAGACAGACAGACATACAACGTTGACGATTTTGGGTGCATCACTTCCTGCAAATTAACAATTCAAATTAGCATCAGTAAGTAATTGTTTTATATAAAGTAATTAAAATAAATAAATAAAAATGGAGATGGATGAATAAATACCAATGTCAAGATCGTGCCAAGGATGTGCAGCAACTGATCTCCTTGATAGTGACGACAGGATCCTATTATTCAATTTTGGACGGCTTGGTGATCCACTCATCTTTAACTACCTACAAATACATATAATTAATAATAACCACACCTTAATTATCTATATTGAACAAACAATTTTAAGAATGCATGCAAATAACCAACACAAAAGACGAACCTTGAATTATAATGAACGTATTTGTGATTGTGATTGTGATTGTGAGATGAAGGAAACAAGCTGAGATCCTGAATTTGTTTGGTGCGGAGATGAATAATTAATAGAGTGAGGTATTTACTATTTATAGAGAGCAATACAAGTGGAGAGAGAGAGAGATATGGTCAATTAGTTGGCAACAAAGTAGGTAACTTCATTTCTAAGATAGATCCGACACACTCGCAAAATGAAAACATAAACAGAACCCTTGATTTTTTTTTTATCAATTGAGCCACACAACATTGATAGTTTTCCCTAAAAAACTAACGGCCTAGGTCCCTGATTATGTACAAATAGCCTCTCCTCTCTTGCCTAAGGCTTTTGGCACCTTATCGCACCAAATTGATCACTTACATCACCACCACTAAGGATTGTGTTGAGTGGAGATCGATTCTAAGAGCTCTTACCACTTACACAACTTGATTAACCAACTACGAAACCCTTATAGTTGATGGAGTGAATCATGATTTACAAACAAATAATACATGGCGGAATACTAGAGGTCGTGATTGATTTAAGTTCTCAAGAAGCACTAGATATGTTTAATGTAGAAAGAAAGAGCAATGAATGAATGCAACACAAACATCAATCATGCTCTACTCTACAAACTCTCTAGATATATATATAGTAGAATGTATATCAGTTAACTGATATAAGCTTATATCAGTTAACTGATATACATTAAACTCATATATATATATTGGACTGAAAACAACCATTTACTCAACCATTGCATCTTTGGGGTTCATTTGACATTTTATAACATATATAGATCAAACCATAATTCAATGAAGCAGCCCATCAGTATAATCGCTCCAACAACCCTAGTCAGACACTGCCATCACATAAAGCTGATGCCTGAAAGTATCTCTACAAACTAGTCTTGGGGGATCATTTAAATGACCGCTGTATTTTAGATAATTCAACTCTAGAATAGGAAAGTTGATACTAAAATTGAAACATATACTCTTCTTTTGGCAGCAAACATACCAACACAAAGGCTCAAACCTATACTTCAAGCTAGTCAAGCGCCTCAAGCCACTAGTGTGACTACCAAAAATGAGTTGGGTCCATTGCAGACCATGAAAAGTAACTACTCCTACAATGGAAAGTTTTTAAACTAGTTATGAGACAAAAGCATAATCTGCTTGCTTCTCAAAATAAGGCATGCATGCTTTGTATCTCGATTGCAATTTATTTGATACTTCAGTTCTTGGTGAAGCAAAAGAAGAGTTAGTCTTCCAAGACCAATCTGACCATGAATTTTTTATATGATACTCATTTGCATGAACTGAACATTTTAGGCATATAAAGTTATTATCAACCAGCAAACATGGAGAACAATAAGGATTTCAAGAAATGAGGCTTCAATACTTTATGATTCTTCTCTAAGTCTCTATTCAAGGAAGCTCTTAGATTGCAGTTGCATAAGTACAAGAAAATTAATAGGCAAATGTAGGTAAATATAGTACACACAGCTAAACAACAGGAACTTGAAACTGGACAGGAGTTAGATAGATGAGGAGAAAAGTTAGAAACTGCATGCAACCAAAAACGTTTTGTTCGCTTGATTGCGTGCAATTTCAAATGTCACATCATCAAAGCCTCCCCATCCAGGCATATCCTCTTCGGGCCTTTCTCCTCACCTTGGCTGTTTGCATCTGGCACCCTATTCTCTCTGGCTTCAATCCAGCACCTTTTGTAGGGCTTGAATCCCGTTTGACGACTCCTAAACTTATCGTGTCCAAGTCCTATTGTCAATAGTCCCTCTTCCCCATTGTCGTCGCCTGTTGATGATAATACTGCTTTTCCTCCTGGATGGTCAGAACAGGAATCCCATGTCTTGCTGTTGAGATCTAAAAGTGATGCATCCTTGTTTTTCTCATCTCTGTTTGGCTCCTGTTCATTTTCCGCTTGTCCGTTGTGATTTTCATTTTCAGTATTGCTCTTCTGGTCTTCATTATTCTTCAAATCTTGTGTTAGGGAAAAACTTTGAGGCAGTACCCCTCTATTGAAGAGTGCTTGAAAGGCCAGCCGTCCCTGAGATATATGAATAACATTAGGAAATCTGAAAGCAGCAATGAATACAGAAACCATAACACCAGATGTCCAATCATGATTAAGAATATCCAAGTACCTCTTCAGACACCTCTTTCCAAGAATCATTCAAGTTGCTGATACTTCTATTGCGTCGATTAGAGGAATCAGTAGCTAAATGATCTGCATCAGCATCTTTTAGTTCTTCATTCCCTTTACCATGCTTCTCTAATGCATCTGTCTCTACTTCGCTGCTGGAGGCGGTATTGGAACCACATGAGGAACGGTCAACTGGCTTTCTGATCTTTGACTTGTCTATATCTTGCACCTCAGTTACAGCAGCAGCTTTCTCCTGATCAGGAACCTTTGATCCAGTACTTAGTTTTACTCCTCCACTCTCCTCTGAGTCTGAAGATGATGCAGTAGGGGATTTAGGCACTGACTGCTGAGCTTGCAAAGCTTCAGAGCATTTTGGGTCAAGATGTTGATCTTGCAAGGATGGATTTTGAATAGTATCTTCTCTTCTCTCTGTCTTGGCCCCTGGAACTTGATCAATATCCATTGATTGAACTGAGGTGGTTGATCCAGGAGCGCTTGTGAAGGCTGTATTAAGAGGAGCACACATGGGCAGCAGTCCATGGGCTGCCCACCATGCAGTTGCAGCTGCTACAGTCGCACCTGCAATAGCTGCCATACTTGGAGTGAAGTTCATTTGTCTAGACTGAAAATCTCCCTCGGTACATCCAGGTGAATGTCTGGCAGTTCCATAAGGCCAAAATGAAGCTGCAAAGCTTGCAGCAGCATGAGCTGCTGGGTTTTGTAGCAGAGTGGATACAATAAGACTTGAAAATGCAGAGGAAACTTGGAAAAAGGATTGGTAGTCCTCTTGGTTATGGCAAAAAGGGGTGAAGGGAGGGTGAAAACTAGGAACAGATTGGTGAACAGAAGATCTTGGCGAGTTGTTTTGATGCTCGGTAGTTCCAGATGCAGCTGGGTTGGTTAACGGATTAAAGTGTCCATGAACTTTTCCGCATGGATGAAATATGCTATCCCTTTGCGACAACTCCGAAGTTTGAGCACAAGTTCCTAGGTTCCCATCTAAAACATGCACAGGGACATGCCTTGGGTAACTCTGATCAGCTTGCATCTCATCTGTTGGCAATGCATTTTTTAAATCATTTGACTTCTTGTCTTGAACCAATTTCTTGTTGCGACTCTCCATATTTGAAACTTTACTTGCTTCATTATACTGCGCTGTCTGTTTGTCAGCAGGTTTATGCAACTTCTGATTACCTTTGGAGCCAACTGTGACAAAAGATTCATTTGTTTCATCCTGATCGATTACCTCTTTCACTGAAGGCTCAAACTCCCTAAACCTGCATGAATTTTTTAGTGTCTCGGGTATAGGTACAGAACTTTTGTTTGGTGATGAAACTGAAGAACAATTAGCCTCTTGGAGAAGGGTGAGGACTTCCGAGCAATTGTCCTCCTGATGTTCTTTTGCATTTGATGCCGTGTCATCTCCAGTAGATGTCTGATAAAGAAGGAACAAATGAACTTACCACATAAAAAACAAGGTAGAAAGGGTCCAAGAACAAGAACAAATTAATGGATGAAAAGAACCAAGAGGAGACCATTCACCTCAGTAAGTGGTTCTTTCTCCAAGTCCAATACTTGTTTACAATGCAAAGAAGAAACTGATGTCAAGAGTTTTCCATCCTTGGCTTCCACCTGAGATGTCCGAGTACCTACACTAGTCTTTCTTGGATAAGGATTGCTTGGTTTCCTCTTGGGGCGGGGAGGAGGAATGTCTATGTCAAGAGCTTGTCCTATTGGAACACCTTTAATGAGAGCCTCCTTCTCCAACTGAAAGAGAAAAAACTGTTAGTTTTCTTAATATCAAATGAAATTTCAGGTAACCATTTGAAAAGACTTATGATGCCTTTGGATTGCATTCTCATTCTCCATAAAGTATACAGAAAATTAATTAAATAAATTTCGACAAGTAAAATAAGTTTGGTATTTTACAGCAAACTTGAATAAATGACAAACAAGGAAAGAGGAATAATCATGACAAATGGTCACAAAGGGAATAACAGATTTAGAGCAAAAGAAGAAAGCGTGATGAACACCTTTCATTATTTTGTACCTTTGTGTGAACTAACTATCTTCTCTCTAGTTCATTATTGACCATGTCTTCTAGGGGTTACAACTTGTATTCTACCTCTTATAAAAACCATAAGGAATAGTTTATGCATCCACCAGTTAACCCAATTATCAATCAGATAGCTTTCGTAAATTTCTTTTTTAACATAATTAAAATAGTTGCAATTTACTTTCCCATCATTTAAATCATTCAAATATTTAAGGAATTGAAATAAGGGTTAATTACAGTTCACTACCTTGTACTATACCCCATTTGCACTTCACTACCCTGAACTACCAAATTAACTACCATGTACTTTCCACACCTTTGCAAAAGTGTATGTCGTCTATCTGCCGTCAGTTAAGTGTTGAAAAGACAAAAATGCCCCTAACATTTCATAAGTGTAGGGTAGCGAAAATGTTAAAAGTATGAAATAAAAGGTAGTGAAATGTTAGAAGTATGAAGTACATGGTAGTGAAATGTTAGAAGTGCAAAGAGCAGGGTAGTGAAATGTTAGGGGCATTTTCGTCTTTTCAACACTTAAGTGACGGCAGATAGACGGCAGACCTTTTTGCAAAGGTTTGGAAAGTATAGGTAGTGAATAGTTAATTTGGTAGTTCAGGGTAGTGAATTGCAAACGGATGTTAGTACAGGAAAGTGAACTGTAATTAACCCGTGAAATAACACATCTACTATGTTATTTCAATTCCTCAAAATTTTGAATTATTTAACTCTTTGAGGAAAGATAAGTATTTTTTTTAATCCCAAGTATGCCCTTGTACAAAAGGTAAAAGAATGCAATAATTGTAACTCAAGAATACCCCCAGGACAAAAACGAACGCTACCTCAACAGTTATTTTCAACAATTGGTAACTATGTACATTGATTTATTTGACTTAGATTGGAAAATTAGAAAGCCGGATATTGATTTATTTGACTTAGATTGGAAAATTAGGAAGCTGGATGTCAATATGAAAGACCTGCCCATGGAGGCAAGGATCAAATCATCAGAGATTGGTTTAGACAGAAAACTGAAAATAGAGTTTATCAATTAATTGTAAAGTTCACATCCTACGTTCATATAACTGTGTCGCATGCTTTCAAAATTATGAATATTATGAGATATATCAAAACATGCGCTTAAAGCTAAATACACATAACATTGAGAAAACAAAACAAGTGTGCTTATGTGGGTGGAGAGAGAGAGTTCATATGATGGTGGGGGTGCAACTTGGGTAGCATTTGGGTTACTGTGAAGAAACTATGAATTGCCTATTTGGTGTGCATATGTGGGTGGAGAGAGAGAGAGTTCATATGATGGTGGGGGTGCAATTTGGTTAGCATTTGGGTTACTGTGAAGAAACTATGAATTGCCTATTTTTTGTGTAGTTAGGAACAAGGAATTCCTATTTCCATTCTCATCCCTTCAAATTTCATTCCCTCCACAGAAAAGAAAAAGAAAAAAAAAGGAGAGAGAGAGAATGGGATTCCCTTTCATAATGGATTATGTACGCTCCTACAACAATTAAAAATGCATGGAAACAACATGAAGATAAAAAATAAAATTCTCATTTCCCTTCAAAAGAATCCAAACACAACATTTATCTAATAACCAAGAATTGAAGTGGATTATGCATAAAAAATATTTGTTCTTGGTTCCATGAATAAACTAAGTTGCACCACTAGGTGGATTGTGATTTTGATTCCTTGACCCCACTCATTTTAATAGATCTTATGAGTGATATTTATCATCTATTCTCATATTTTATAGGTAATCTAAAAAAATCATTTTTTTTCCGATATGATGTATTCTGATACCAGTTACCAGAGACAATGTTTACTATGAAAATGCAATTAGACTCTAAATGAGAATTTTACAGGTTTTAAAATAAGTACCAATTATGAATTAAAGATAAAGGGAAAAAACTTAAATAAAATACTAGAGAGAGAGAGAGAGAGAGAGTTGCCTTACAAACAGCACAGATGAAAACTTTTACAATTGAAGCTGGGATGAAAAGTATAACCACCCCATGGACAGAACTAGACAAGGATGATAGTCAGACTACTGATTGTGATTCTCATGAATGACCCCATTTCGATAGTATATAACATTGAGGATTAGTGTGGAGGCCTTTGACCAGAAGTTACACAAGCAGACTTGGGAAGCACAACAATGGCTACGGAGATGAAAAACTTTTGTGATTGAAGCTAGGATGAAAAGTATATTCACCCCATGGACTGAACTAGACAAGGATGGTAGTCAGAACAGTGATTGTGATTCTCATGAATAACCCCATTTCAATAGTATATAACTTTGAGGTTTACTGTGGAGGCCTTTGACCTGAAGTTACGTGAACAGACTTGGTAAGCACATCAATAGCTACGGACTTTTTACTGAACTCCTACATGAGTTCAGTAAAGAGTCCATGGACACCCTCTAGCAAACCACGGTTAAAATGTGGTTCATTTGTTGCCCACCAGAAATGTGCCATCTTTTTTGTTTTGATCAGCGATACCAACACTATGATGGGGCTCAAATCTGAGAACTCTGAGGGGATCCAAACGCCTTAAATCGCATGGCTTGATGGGTGTTGGCAAAAAATGTGTCATCTATATACAGTTCTCAGAAAGTTAAGTGGCACAGTACTGCATCAGTTCCTCTCTTCACAATATTCAACACCCTACAATCTCATGTGATCAGTGCAAACTGTCATGCCTGAGATTCACGATTCATCAATAACCTTCAAAGATGAGCACAAATTTTGAAAATGGAATCTCTCAATGATCTTAGATGCAGAAAAGGAAAAGGATAAAATGACTCAGGCTTGGTGGAATAACAATAAAGCTGCTGGTTCCAATCTCACAACTGTGTGTAGTTGGTTGATGTACTAGATGAAATTCAAGATTAACAAGTCTTAAGTAAAATATTATGAGCAGATATGACTTGTATAAAAATGTTGTAGTTTAATATACAAGTTTGGGACAGAAATAAAAATTAAACAAAGAAGTTGTAAATTAGCAGATTCTTTATGTAGAACCTCCTATATCCGTCCAAATGAAACCAATTTTGGTCAAATTGCACCATGAGATGGAGACGAAGCTTCAACCTCACCCTTTGGTTTTGAAACAATTTCCAAGAGAGGAACATCAATTATGCCACATAATATTAATAATAGCCTTTTATATTTTGGGTTTAATGTATATCAGTTAACTGATATAAAGTTATATCAATCAAACTAATAAGGTGATGACACCTCATTTAAAATCATGGATATGGACGGGTTGCTCCGCTCCCACAAATTCACTTGGGTGGGTACAAGTGATTTTAAATGAGGTGTCATCACCTCATTGGCTTTGTTAAGTTGCAACTGATATAACTTTATATCAGT
>JAYMTK010001986.1:0-14879 GCA_036897405.1 Pelargonium myrrhifolium | reverse complement strand
GCAGATGGTCGGCGGGAGAGGGAGTGGACGGGTAATGAATTCTTGTTTAGAAGAAAACCACACGGAGCAGACTTCAAAAATTATACATAAAGAATGGAAAAAAAGAGCCCAGATTGCTACTGCATTACTTGGTCTGCGTAGTTTTCTGGAAGAGCTTCTCGGGTGCTATTACTTAGCTCCATAGCAAGATCGTAGCAGCGTAGATTGTTATTAATCTGGTGTATTTTGTTGAAATTTGAAAGATATTAAAAGAAATGTACCAAAGATTATGCGCACAAACTAAAGTAAGGTTTACAAACCATTGCACATAGGGGTTCCAGACCAATCTCTGAAGCAGGTTCCTCAAGTCTCTGTTTTTCAGCTGCTTGAAAATCAATCATTACCTGGATGAAAAAAAATGTAGGGCATGTGTCACAGAGATTATTAAATTTATATGCTTGCAAGGGACATGAACAATTGTATACATCAAAATACACGAGCAATGGGATATTGCTGAGATTGTGGATAAACTTACCTGAATAATAGCCAATGCAATTCTATAGAGCATAACATCAGTGCTATTATCACGA
The DNA here is from genome assembly GCA_036897405.1 of Pelargonium myrrhifolium. Taxonomy (NCBI): domain Eukaryota; kingdom Viridiplantae; phylum Streptophyta; class Magnoliopsida; order Geraniales; family Geraniaceae; genus Pelargonium; species Pelargonium myrrhifolium. Next base: position 14,310 of record JAYMTK010001986.1, on the reverse strand, counting down.
ACGATTTGTACTTGCTCTGTCAGGATCCTAAATAGATCAACAGCCGCCGGAGTATATAGCTTTCCATCTTCTGTTTTCTTGGGAGGTTGTACCTTATCAGCATCCAGGATATTCATGTACCATTTCTAGAAACGGAAATTAGGATTAGAGAGTTCTCTACGCAAGATTAAAATTTACCAATTAAAGCACAATGGATGGATGTAGTGGCAATGAATTACCCTTGTTGTAGCTTGCATTCTCTCTACATATGAATTCATGAGAGGATCCATGGCACCACTCTCAGAACAAACTTGAGCCAAAGAATCATCAACACCAAGAGCAATCAGATTTTCTTGGTATTCAACTACCCAACCAGTTACCTGATAGCAAAATAAGAATTAAACGACCAAAATTACATTAACAAGAAAATGGGGGAAAGAAAGGACTATTGATTTTACTTTAATACGAGTTCAAAACCAATACAAGCATTTTTGTATCAATTCCTTTTGACAAAAGTGCAACTTATAATGCAAGTACTTGAGAGTGTGGGACTAATGAAATTACTTGAGTGTGGGTCTAGTATCTAAATGTTGGCTCTAATAGACATAAATTCTATTGATTTATTAATCAATGTCAAGGAATTAAGGGGAATACTAACAAATTTATTTTCTCAACATTACTATAAAAAATAAAAAAATTAGAGGTTTCCCCAATAAAAATAAATTTGCCACTGTTCAAATTTGTCTTATTTAGGAACTTAATAGACCTGATAACTAGGTCTAGGTCCTAGGAAGCATGATCGTGACATGAGATTCTCAATTTTCAAAAAGCATATGACACGACACGTGGGGACTAATTTTTTATTTAAAAATATATAACATACATCTATTAAATTATGTGAAATTACCATTTCTAAACATTAAATTTAGATTATGAATAAAAATGTCAAGTAAAGAGTGGATAACTAGTTACACAGTAATGTTGATTTGATATACAGACAAGCACTGCGTGTCTCACTGTGATTTTAATTTTTTCATTCATTGTTGATATTGTATTTAACTATTTATTTTTACTTTATAAAATAATAAATAGGAAACATATGTTCTATGACCAACAAGGTGTCCCTCGGAACATGCTGTATTTCTTAAATGTCTGTGCTTCCTAGTGCAAGGGATCGAATATGTAAAACCATTCAAGTAGCAGCCATAAGATATGATATGCATAACCAGATTGCTCCTACAAAGGAAAATTCTCACATTAACAAGATGGCAAGTCTGAACCCATAAAAATTCTATGCCAAAGTACCTTCAGAATCTCTATATTTGTTAGTTCATTTGACCTGTCACTGAGCAGTCTAAGAAACTGAATGAACCTCTCAGTATACAGGTTCACCATGAGCTGGAATATCTCATATCTGCAAGCAATAAAAAAAGAAGATGAAAACATTACAATGGAAGTCAGTTGGTGCACAAACTTAAGTTTACAACAAATTCAAAAAGCACTCAGACAAGTTTAATATGTTTGTAAAACAAGTAAAGGGACTCTGCCTCCCTTCTCTTCAGCATGGACATGCCCAGAAGGTCAACTTAAATCCTTATTTCTGCATGATGAAGCCAGACTCACAAAGAATCAGGAGAGTCAATTATTTTTAATATGTTTTTAAGAAATAGTAACAAATTTTCATACTACTGTTAGTGTGTGTGCGAGCGTGCATTTTTGAGTCAACTAAAGTTTCCAAAATCCTTCATGGGAGTGATTGGTTCCCCAATACATGTCGTGGTCCTCGTGGATGACAAAAAACCAAGTTGATATTGGATACTTAGAGCTACGTCATCCAAATAGTGCTTAATAGTTAATATTAGATATTTATATAGTTTTTATATTTAATGAAATCAAATTTTTGTGGATAGAAATAGTACCAATGTGATTATTTGCATGCGTGAGTAGTAGCCAGACTACTAAATCCAACATTGAGAGTAGCAAATAACAACACTTAACAAGATACGTATGTGTGCGAGAACTAACTATTAACCTCAAAAAATGTGGAAGATATATATTAAGAAAGAGCTGGTTAAAACCAATAAGGCAAAACTGAGAGCAAAATTTGAGAGGGCAAACCTTGGAGGAAAACAAGGGGCCACATAATCATAAATATCTCCAAGCTCTTCTCCAAGCTGTCCACAAAAGAGGCATTATGAGAACATTGTTATTTCAGAGATATAAACGTAACACTAGTTTGAATTTCAACAGTAGCTCAGGAGGCATTATGCAAAACTTCTTTTCTCAAGTGTTTACTCCACTATTAATATCTTTTCAGAAAGTAGAGTAACAAACTCTTCTAAGCCTGATCTATGTGACTGTGCCCAAGTCATTGAAGAAAATGAAACAGCGCTGAGAATTCGAAATTTCAGTCATACAATAAGAAATGAAACCTTAAAGTAATAGTGTAAAGAAGGATTAAAGCTAAAAAGAATATTGAAGATCGATTTTGAATACCTTTCGAGTTTCCTCCAAAGCAGCTTTTAGGTCTTGGAAGACATACTGGAGCAAAAAATTAAAATTAGTACAAAGACTTGTTACCGAGTTAAGATAGTCCTCCAAAGGTCGTCTATAACCATAAACCCGACAACAGTACCTCTGTCAAAAGTTTGTTAAATCGTTCTTCAACGGTTTTCCGTATTTGGTCGTAGCATTTATCCTTATAGCCTTTCCCCTGAACCTTTAACTTCTGTTGTACAAGGTTTCTAGAAGAAGCTGATGAAGAGGGAGCTTTCCTACAGAGATAAGGAAGTAGACTGAAATCACTGAATATGATATTCTTATACAAATTTGAAGTTCAGATACAGGTTGGAGATGTAACCAGCAGGACCAATAGATTGAACAACAATATAACAATCAACAACCCAGAAAGGCAATTGAAAAGAGAATTATGAATGAAATTGATGATAATTAGAGAAGGAGACTTACTTTCCAGTTCTACGAGGATTTGCAACGGTAGCCATTACACCACCTCCCTCAGCCTCAGCTGCTTCCTCAGCAAGTTGCTGATCAAGGATTTCTTGCATTTCCACAACCCTAGTAAGATTAATAGAAGAGAAAGGAAACATAAATGCATTTGAGTAAATTGAATTAAGTGATTAGGAAATAAGGCATGTGAATCTACTGGGGAGGCTTCTTAGACGCATACCTCAAGGCACGGACCAGAGTTTGGGGGCTGGAAAAAAAAACAATAAAAGTAAAATTAGGCATTTGCAAAAGTGATAAATGTCTAGTAAATTTACTTAAAGAGAGAATGGCAAAATTCATAACAAGATAATATGCTCCCAAAATGTCAGGTGAGAAAATGTAGGGAGTACACAATTCTAGTAACGCTGGTCTCATCTAGACTTCTATTTCATATTTCCACCATTCAAAACAATAAAAAGTATTTAAGTTCATCTCTTATTTAACTTGAATGGTACAGGTAGAAAATGGTGCAGGTAGAACTAACTTATGATAAAAGAAAAAAAAATTACAGTATAAGTAGTTTAATCCCACCTAAAAGCTACTAAGTAGTTTAGCAGCTTTTAGGTTACATTATGGAGGCTAATTTAGAAAACAATCTATCATAAGTGAATAACAGATTCGGTTTTCTCTCTTCGAATGTGTTCATATAGAAAGAAAGAAACGGAAAGAATTTCTCTTTCCTCAATGGCCAGAATCTTGTCAAAGAAACTGCTTTTCGTTGGTGATTCTCGAGGTTAAAGAATGAGATATTCTATTTATTTTATGTCTTCAATTTTTTTATGGAAGTGTCGAAGTACATAGCACTAAGGCTTGCATGCTTTATACAATGTTTGGTCCTACCCATGCATTCTTTTTCCTTTACTATACTCAATTTCTTAGAAATCTGAGATAAAGTAATAAATATATTTATGCTAAGTGGAATTAAAAAAAAAATTAGATATTGAGACAAAATAATACCAGACAATTTTCCTCAACAGATTGTTCAGCAGGACAGCAGCAAACAATAAAAACAAATAAGTATGAATAAGAGCCTCAATGAGATTCCTTAAAGCCAAAATCTCTGGTCATTTGGAACTAACATCAGTGAATAAATAATATCTCCGAGAATCTAATTAGTCCTCCAATGTAATGATTTTTTAAAAATTCCCTAAGGCGTGAAGCCCATGCTGGAGCCTAAAATTATTGAAGCGAGGCGATTTGATTGAGGCACATGTGAGGCCCTTGAGGTTCATGCCTCTCTGCTGTATTTGAGGCACGCCTCATACAATTTGTAGCCCTTCATCAGGCTACCTTCAATTAAAGACTCTTCATTTATGGTCTATTTGATTAGGACAATTATGATGAAGAGTTCATCTCTAACAGTTCAAATTTACAAGACTATAATTAGTTTGTGTCTTCTAAATTGAGACTTTTAAGATGAACTCTTAATTTTAAGGTTTCATAATTTAAAATATATTCAAAAAAGAAGAGGAAGAAGAGCATGTATGTCTATATTCCAGAACAGATATTTTTAAAAAGAAGATAAAACTGGTTGTTTTTCTGTCTTTTTCTATTAATAAATCATACTAACAGAATTCTTTTATTTCAAGTCACTAAATGAATCTTCTGGATAAGGTTAAATCCTGATACCAGATTCTACTTCTTTTCTTTATATTTCTATATAGATTTCATACATGATGATTAATGATAATGCATACTGAATATTTATTTTGCTATTTTGATACGTTTCTAACTTTCTATTGTTTCTGTGATTATTTATAGATTATGCATTTTTATTTATTTAATAATGTTTTATGTTTAAATTTATAACTTATACAAAATAAATAAATAAACTTAGTGTGCCTCACTTAATTGAAGCCCGCACCTCGCAGTGTGCCTTCCACCTAAACTCCACTGACCCTAGCGCCTCAAATGCACCTACCACCTTTTAAAACATTGCCCCAGGGAGAAATGATCTGAATTTGGAAGGAAATTAATTCCATAGTTGATCTTCCTGCTAAAAATGGTGTGTACAGGCCTCACCATATAGTTTCATACTTCTAAATCTTCTGAAGGTTTGGGATCTGAGCATCTTAATGCGGAGGATTTGAAAATATTTCGAAATTACAGTATGTGTAGATTTTGTATTGATCTATTTCTGAGTATGCTCTAACTCTATGCTGGCTAGTGTTAGCTTGATCAGGAGGATTGTTTTTTCGTTTTCTCTTCACTTAAGTATTGCAATTGTGTAGGTTTATGGTGAAACTCTTGCAGGTCCAGACCTTACTTCGTACTCAAGTCTCTGCTTCATTGAATAGAATTAAGTTTTTGTGAAGAGAGAGATAGAAGCTAAGAGAAACTAGTTGTACTTTGAGACAAAAATATTCAAACCAAAAAATAGGGTAAAAAATTCATCAATGCTTCAAATGGTAATAAATATACCTTTCCTTAGAAAGTTTATAGAAATTTCCAATATGGTCCCACAGCGTCTTCTCAAATGTCTCCCAGGTCTGATCAACATCTTCAAAGTATTCTCTGAAAAGCATTGCACATAAAAAATCCAACAGGAACAAGTCATTAAACTTCAATCTATCAAGCATTTTTCCTATTCAAAACAATTAAAAAATTAGCTCAACATCAACATATTTATCATTTCTATGCAGACTCTGGACGGCAGTGAACACTCGTGATCGTATTTTGCAATCTAATGTCATCCAAGGTCATGTAGAATAGCAGCATGGCTAGTCTTAGTATCAACTGAACCAGCCACCATTGACTTGTTCACCCAAGCATGGGTAAATTGGACAAAATCATATATAAAGAAAAAGGAGCAAGTATTGATCCATCTACATTATCAAATATCCATGCTGGTAACTTTAACATAGGTTGTTGAAGTGGGTGAAATAAAGTCCCACATTGGATAAATATAAAGTGGAAGTGAAACCCTACTAATAAGGTTGACCTTTTAGTAGTGGAAGTGTAGCCCAATATTGAAATTTAACATAGGTGTTGGTATTAAGGGATGCAATAAATTTGCACTGAATTTTTTTTTTTCTGGTCACGACTCATAAAACTTCGAGATATAGATAAAGAACAGCTTACAAAAAGATATGTTGCATATCTAACATGAACATACATCAGACATAGAGCTTATAATTATTTTCTTATTAATGTCACTGAGCAATGAGAACTTTATATACCACAAAGAACTTGAAATGAAGATGCAGACCTTAATTTGCCAACCTCTTCTTTGTGAGATCCTGCAGTTGCTAATGCAAACCTCCGCTTCCCATCAAGAGCTGTTAACCTCTATGACAATTGAAGATTGGAAAATAAAAATATCAAGGGAAAAGAAAACAACGATAAATACGCAACATGTGACACTTTGCAAAAATGAAAACAAAGACCAATAACGGAATGCAACAAGAGACTGGTTAACTGAATATAATATTTACCTCATACGTGTTCACAAGTTCTTTATCATTGCTCAGAGAGTCCCTAGCTTCAGCTGCTTCAACAGAAATGGACATCATGCCCTCAACATCCTATGGAAGATTAAACAAGTTAGCTATATACCTACCATACAGCAACAGACATCAGTGGTATAGCAGCTTTGAAAATTAATTATACAACACAGATAACCAACACCTTTCGGGTTCAAACTTCAAAAGCTATCCCAATTAATGAAAATTTATGCAGTTAATTCCAGTTAGGCTTTGTGGACCCTAGGTGATGGGTACTACCTTGTAGGCAGCTGAAACTAATATTTGCATTTGTAGTGCAGTAGTGGACTTCAACAGGAGAGAAAATAAAAAATAAAATAACACGGCTCTTTTCGAACAGTAGGACGGTCAGGCATGCTATATAGGGTGGGAAGACATACATAAACATAAATACAGTGATCTTGAATAACATGTTGAATGAATATCAGAATTACCTTCAGAGTTGTATTTAGGTTATTCCTCACATTGCTAAGGAGCTTTATCTGATCATGATTATCTATTAAATTTTGACACTCATTACATAACCTGATACAGGAAAGCACCATCAGAGCTGAATATGTCAACAATGAGCCAGACTACTTTATACACATGGTTTAATAAGTCATATAGCTACTCTGTATGGGTCAATGAAAACATACTTTTCAATACAAATGAAATTCTCACGGAGCTGGTTTACTGTCTTCTGGGATGAAGAAAGCGACTCAAGCCCACTTTGTGCTTGTTCAACCTGAAATATTGTTTGAAAGAATCACATCAAACTGTAAGCATATGTTAGATAACTCAAGACACATTGCAAAAGGTTAATAATGCATCCAACTCCAGAATCTGCAAACAATATCCAGAAGGCATAGGATTAGAAACTATCAACAAATTAGGTTAGAGACTTTTAGCTGACCTGCTCAGCAACCATTGTACTAAGCTGCGCATCATTTGCCTGAAATTAAAGAACAACAAAAATGAATAACAGGAAACTTAACAATCCTCCAACTAAAACAATTTAAGTCAAGGAAATATCCTTCAAGAAATCCCCTAAAATAAAAACACGTCCAACAATCCATGGAAGCGAACAATATGGACAGTAATAACCAAACAGCACCTGACTCGCCCACAGCATACACTAGGACAGCTACAAGTTTTACCCACATATGGCTCGGGACATTTTATTGCATCAACTTCACTATCCAAAGTTACTAGTTACCATCATAATATTAGTTGGTACTATCCTGTAACAGGATTCAGTGATCAATATCTTTTCACTATAAACGTAAAAAAATTATAAAAACAAAATACACGAGTTCTTTTCTTTTAATTTAGGAATAAATGCCTCCAGGTATGCAGTAAAAAGGTAGTAAATAACAGGTTAGCACATGCTGCCTAAACTTTTAAATCATAAGGCCTGTGTCTTCCTTCAACTTTTTTAGAGTGGAATCACAAATTTTTCCATTCTAATTAACTTTTAAATTCCTCTGAATCAATGACACATGAAGCTCACTTGAGGACTGTAACCAGACTATTCAGTATTCACAATTCAACAAAAAAGAAAACTTCACAAGTTGCTAGTAAGGCATTTAGCTTTTATACACAAAAGCAAATCAACAATATATATATATATATATATAATTGTTTAAATCAATTCAAATTGCATATTTTAATTCATAAAATAGCACTGAACAATTCATAAAAACATAAAGAGAGATAAACACTACAAGTTAACAGTTTCAAAGCAATTCAATTAGAAAAAAAAAACATTTATTGATTTTAAACAATAATTTCAGTAATAAGAAACAATGAATGCTGCTCTGAACAAGAATAGATAGGAACGGGAAAATTCCAGTTTGAACTTCAATACTTGACTGTTCTCCCTTTGTTTGGTAACTGTAAAGAGTGTACATCTGTTAAATGTAAGTAATAAAATGTCACTTGTAACCAGTTAACCAGATTCTAGTTTTACCTACTCATTTTAGTTACTGGCAACCCAAACTCATTCTAACAAGGCTTCCTTCATCAACATGATGAGTAGGTTTTCAACCATATTTTCTTCACATGCCAAAAGTGAACAATACACAAGACAATGATTCACTCGTTTAAATTCAATGCAACAAGAGTATAAACTAGCATTGACTTTGGGTTTCAGCTACAGAGATTGCCTCTACTGAAATCAAGAAGATAAAACAGATATCGGGAAGGATTTTATGAGAAGTAAGCAAAACTTCTTTCAATACAAATTTTAATAAGTTGTAAGTTCAGAATAGCCACTTTTCATTTATCATTTCCTACTCACTCAAATTAGTAAGTCTTTAATGTGGCTACAGATTTCTGTAAAATAAAAGTTGTTACATTTGAAACCAAATCAAGTAAACAACTACAGATCAAACCAAGCACAACAACCAAATAGCTCCATAAGGGGAATGCATAATGAGTATATGTTCATGGATTTATGATCAATAATAAAAATGGTGACGTTCTCACCATTGTGGGGTCATAGTCAATTGTGTATGCAGTTCTACTCCTGCTTTTGCAGAAAAAACTGTTTCCTTGACTTAAACTAGTGATCTTGAGTTACGAGACAACAACGTTATTGTCACACCAAGACTCATCCTTTGGCTTTGTGATCAACCATTTGCTTCATATTTTTACCAACTTGAATTTACACATAAACTTGACTATGTAGCAATATAGGTTTAGATTATTTATGCAAAACGGAAATCAATAATGAGAACAGTATTCCTCTACTTTGTGTCTATTTACATGCAATATTGTCTCATACGTAGCCATTTGGAAATGGAAGCTAATTCAGTTTGGCAATAAAAATGGGATAATGCAATGGGAATGTTCCCAAATCCATGAAAAGTAATGCAAACTCAACCCCGTATAACAAATATGAAGACGAAAATAAACTGTATAAAATTTTGGATCGCAAAACACTTGAAGTAGACTGTCACAGCTCATTAATCTCCTCAATACCTCAAGTTCAACTGGGTAGAAAGTGCTCTAGGAGCCAAGTTCCTTATCATCACCTTCAATTGCACACTCAACTAACTATGTAATGAATCATCTCTTAATCATGTGGCACCAACTAGTTTCTATGCATTTTAACCATTTCTACACCTGACAACTTTGAGAATTGAATCCTAAATCACAACCACAACTCTATACTATTCCAATTCTACAATTTGATCTCCTAAAAGTTTTTTAAAAAAAAAAACTACAACTACAGAAAAGTAGATTGAAGTCAAAAACAACTAAAAGGACGGTATAAGCAGTGATTAAACCTGCTGGCGAGTAATGTAATCGGCCTTGATTGCTGCAATTGACTGCAAGAGCTCAGGAAGCGGCAGAATCTTGGCGACTTCACGAACCGCCGCTTCTTTGGCTTCGACGCCGAGATCTTCGGCCATCATCTTGCACAAAATTTACTGAATCTCGCACTTTCGAACAATTGAATCTCGCACTTCCGTTGGAATTTACTTCCGGAAGCAGGAGAGAGAAACCCTAGGTAGGCTGCTCGGCAAGTTTTGGTCCGGTGAAGGAGTTGCAACGACGACGACGTCGTCGTTTTCGGAGAAAGAGGAGGGTTGGATCTGGCGTAAGCCAGAAGCTACTTTTTGGTGTGAGCTCCTGCGACTTGGACGACTTGACGTGGACCTCTAAGTCACCAATTTTCACCTTTTAGACATGCTAAACGGTTAAAAAAATAAATTTAAAACTTTGATACAAAACGGTATCGGCCTTATAATTGGTTAAAAAATCTCAACGATGTTGAGAATTAAACAAAAACTAGCCTGCAATGATATATAAGTATGTAGAGAAGATTTTCGGAATTTTTCATATATTTATATATAGAAGAGTTGCACATCTCTATTTACAGGGGAGATAGGAGGCAAAAATGGATGGTTGAGATTTAGTTTCATAATCTAAGGGTAGATATACAAAGGCTTCAAGGGTAAGTATGCAAGGTGATAAAACTTAGTGGCTAAGGTTAAATGGATATCCATATTTATAATAAAATATTTACAACAACATTGTCTACAATATTGCAAGAAAAATCATATCTCAACCTTTCACATCGTCTTCAATATGCTTCTATACAGGCATATTTTAAAGGGAAAAAAAGCACATAATCATTCCTCGGCCCTTTCTAGATCTTTCCAAGTTGTTGGATGAAAAAAGAAAAGGAAAGAAGAAGTCTAAAACCTCACAAGCTAGGCTGTAGATCAATATCTTTGGGAATAGAAAGGGTTGAGATGATTGATGTATAGTTAATTTCAATGGGCCAATGGTTATCAGGAATGGAAAAAGGAAAGAGAGACAAGCTTTGCAGTGAAGATGGATAGGATAGGATAGAAGGAATCAGGTTCTACATATATGAGAAGTTGCATGCTCAGATGATGATGTGATCAAAACGAATATGCAAATCATGTTACTAAGCATTTGCAGGAACAACTACAAATATTATTCTCTTGAATCATTTTCATCCATGCCATTTAGTGTAACCTTTATCGAATAGTTGTTTTTGACTTTTTTTTTTGGGTGCTGTCATAACGTGTGTGTGTATATATATATATATATATATTAAAATGCGTATCAGTTGACTGATATAACTTAATATCAGTTACAACTTAAACCAATCTAATAAGATGATGACACTTTTTTAAATTCACTTATACCCATTCAAGTGAATTTAAGGGAGCGGAGCGACCTATTCGGATCCATGATTTTAAATGAAGTGTCATCACCTTTTTAGTTTTTCAAATTCAAAACTACGTAATTTAAACTGCAACTGATATAAAGTTATATAAATCAATTGATGTCAAGTTAGTCAAGTTCGTCCATGGACTTAACACTTTTCACGATTGGGTCCAATTTACCTCCTACAGCCGGTTGGTGACTACCATGTCACCAACCCGTCAACCACTCTTTTCCATACCAGCCTTCCACCTCAGCCACTCTCTTCAACCTCACCTCAACCTTCCACTCTTCTCCCCCAATAACCCTCATCCTTCACCATCATACCCTAAATCTTTCTCATTCTTTGAGTAAAAATCAAAATGTCCAGCGGGGCTTCCAACAAGTTAGTTTCTCGTAGCGGCGGGCATTCTCCGACCGGGGGATGCTGTAGACTTTTTCCTTGGGGATCTGGATGATGTAAGTCCCCGGCGAGTAACTCCACGCCTGTCTCTTTGAGCTTCAATTTTTCATCGCAATCTTTCTATCCATCAATAGGAATAAATATAAATCATTAACAAATCATCATAGATCCCTCAATTGCATCCACAAAAACAATAATCAAAATCAAAATTGGACATTCAACAAAAGAATTCACATAAATTTCACACAAAATTGCACCTTCTCCTTATCCTACAACAACTGCTAAAAAATTAGAAATTTAGAAGAAAAAAAACTCTAGTAATGTACATAAATGAAAGCAGCAGCGAAGAACTAAGAAAGCTTAAAATTTAAGCTGGCGCTTGAATCAAACGGTGAGTAGTAAATGAAGAAGAAACAAAGGGAAGACTACGGAGGATGAGTAATTAGACTCTTTGAGGGAAATGAGCATCATGGAGGAGATGCTCCAAAAACCTCCCCACCAGCGCCGTGTACTCCTCCATCAGTTCCGCTACTGTCGATACCTGTATCATCTTCTCTATCTATTTTTTCTTGGTAATGGTGGGGACTCCAATATCGGTACCCGTATAAAATCATCTTTTTTATAAAAATTGAAGACATGTGCACGACACATAATGAAAAAGAGTGTGATTCAGTCAAAGTTAAGTGACGAAAAGATCTTTTATAAGTTTAGGGTACATAATAGTTACAAAGTGAGATGAGAATGGTGTCAAGTACAAGGTAATTATGTGTAATTACTTCTAATTTAAACTTGTGCACAAAAAATTCCACATGGGGCTATGCAAGTTCTGTTCGGGAGAAAATGGGTCTCCAAAACCCAATGTCATCGGTTCAACTCCTACAGAGCACGATTCCATTCTTCGTGGATCCAAAATGAGACCGCAATGTACAGGTTGAAGAGGAATTTGAATTTGACCTCCTGTGGATAAAAAAAATGGAGGAGGTTAGTAAAAAAGAAGAAGAAGAAATTCTAATTAATCAAAGACCCAATCGATCACCGCGTTTGTATTGTAAATATGCAGTTATAGATAATCGATCCAAAGTAATAAGAATTAGACCATAATTTCGTTGAAGACAAAAAAAAAGCGAGGTAATAGTTATCTCTAAATAGGAATCCGTCTTACCCATAAATATAAATCTCAAAGACAAATAATTTACAATTGAGGCGGTACAAAACTCTAGAATCTATGAAGGTAGAGAAACTCTATCCAGAGGCAAGTGCAAATCCTATCGATATTCTAACCTAATTGATTAATCACAAAAGGATTTGGACACGATAGGCCATTAAAATGAAACTTAATGCCTCACACTAGGATTAATCTCTATCTCTAAACGATTATCTAGCGACTAGTATGTTCAATTGATCGGGTCTAGACAATGACATATCTCTCTTGAGGCTAAATCATTATCCTACTAGCGAGATTGAATTTCTTCAATGCAAGAATTAAGCTTGGACCAATAAAAGCACTACAAAATTAAGTTCATGACATTCACCACAAAAAAGCCCTAGAAATTGACTACACGCTTAATGTCTATATCATTGGGTTTAGTTACTCATACTAATCATGCAACACAAAACAAACAATATAGAAAACATAATATTGTTGAAATAACTCTCTTGGTTCTTTTCCAATCTTCCAAGATACTATCTATCAGCCAGCTGTAGAATAGAACACAATAATAATGTTTTTAGAAGGCTTAAACACCCAAAAAGGGAATAAACAATGAAATAGAAAAAAGCCAAATTGCACGACATGATACACGACACGGTGTTCACGTATTGTGCCTGGTACCGTGTGCATAGGACAAATTTAAAACTACGACACGATGGACATACATGACCCATATCAGACCTGACATGACCTATGTTGATAGAAACAAAGATCACTTTATGATTTTGACCTAATAGGTGATAGAAACATTTAACTCTTGAAGTGCTTGCTTTATAATCTTTCAGTCACGTAGTATCCTCTTGATGAAGACACCTCTATCGTAGTTCACTCAATGCCCATGTACCTCCTCAAACACGATCAATGAATAAGAAACTCCACAAAACACGAATCTAAAATGCTAGCTTCACACATGAAACTATTTGAGTGTGACCCTATAGGATTCTACTATGTTGATCTCGCCATTAAAACGACGAAAGCACTAGGTGGCTTCTAGCAAAACACTAGTGCCCCCAATTTGTGGGACTTGTGTGACAAGTAATATACATACCAATGTCCTCATGTGCTCATGACCTTTTTTTCCTTTTTTTCTTTAATCGAACACGAAACATGGCTCGTCATTTTCATATTGTTCGAACACTATCATTAATTTGACTAAAAAACTAACTCGATATCAATACATCGACTAACTTGAGTGCCCCTCTTCATAAAATAACTCAATCAAGGGGGTTAAGATATCACTCCCGCTTAAGGGAGGGACAAATCATATCTTGATCACTCACAACATTCTACTTGATTTGAGGCATACCCAACACTAGTCGTTATAAGTAGTCCTATTACGAACAACATTTGAAAAGGTCAAAGAACACAATTCCTCAAGTGATGCGCAATGATTATCTCAGGTATTGAGGCTTGATAACTAGTATTTTTTACTAGTTATTCGACCATAAATTATGCTATTTTGCCCTCACTTGTTGCTGCATTTCATCTCATTTTAACACTTTCATGCCTCATTCTTGCCTCTTTTGTGCTAAGTGTTCCTCAAT
>JAYMTK010001985.1:0-14881 GCA_036897405.1 Pelargonium myrrhifolium | reverse complement strand
AAAGATGATGTTATCAGACTGGGCTGAAATTTACACTGTGCATACGAAAATGACAATGTGCAAGACCTCACAGCTTTGTTGAAGGGAAGGCCCTATTTTTGCATTTTATTTAGTCATTTTTTTCTTTCTATTTTTGAATATAATTATTATTGTCTTCAATTAATGATTTTTAGCTTATGTTTGATTATGCAGAGTTCAGTAAGAAACAGGGATTTCTTTTCTTTTGCTTTTGTTGTTCGTTTGGCCATAATTTTTCCCAATTCCCCGAAGTTTCACATCAAATGATTGAGGAAATCTTCTTTTTTTCCCTAAAAAGAAGTGATCTGAAAGAGGGAACTATAATGCTAGTATAACTACAAAGATAATAAGAGAATTCATGGAAAAAATCAGGATTTATATTTTTATAGTTTGTAAAATCAGAAAACATATACCATCAAAGGAAAATAGTATCTAGTAGACAAATACCTTTTCCTATAACCAATTCAAGTGGTTGCTGTTCATGCCATGTATCTTCAAACTTGTGCTGGGTGCTCTCAGTCCATGCCCTGTAGTGCACTATCAGAATACATGCAATAATTAAGACTTTTCTTTGGTAAAGATATCCTAAACTTAGTTCTATTATTCAAAATGTGTAGAGTAGTTGAGCAATCCGTAGATACATCTATTTCCCATAAAACAAAACAAATCATTTTCCATTTATCACAAAAGGAGTGTCCACTTTTATATTTTTGTAATTAAGAATAATTAGATTAGTGTCGGACTTTTTTCATGTGCCCCTATATGATTTTGTTGTTAAAAATTCAAGGGGTTTTAACTAACTTATTATCTTATGGATGTTATTGGTCATTCACGTACAATTAACTTACCATAAAGGAAAGTAGACACTCATTTTGGACAAGAATTTTGAAGAAAGTTGACACTCTTTTTGGGACAGATGGGATAGTTCTTTACCATGAAACAAGTACGGAGATCACTGAGATCAGATAGACTAACAAGTATGAATATTAGTTCATATTCAATAGAGGAAGCCTGAGAGTTTTGAACTTTATGATTTAGTAGCAAATTCTTCTATGGTATTCCTGCATGCATATTATGTAAAACAGAAGATGGGACTCTCAACCATCCAGTGTCCACACATAAAGATAGGAATATAAGTTGGCGGTTGGCCTACAAGGAACACATTATTCCTATTAAGTACAGTTAGAATATACTTGAGTTTCTGTTTAAACAATTGCTATATTATTATGACAAACTGGGTTTAGCCGCATCAAAGTCGACGACTGTTCTGTGTGCAACAATTATTCCAGAAGAAGAAACGAAATTCACTTAAAGAATCCAAAAAAATACATGTTCTTCCAGTTATCTACACAAAAACGACCCGAAGGAATCAAACAAATCAAAGCTCAGGGAAATAAGTACAGTAAGATGTGTAGTACTTACAAAAACAGGTTGAATACTTGGTGGGTTTCTGACCATGACCTTCCTTGATGATTTGTTTCTTGACTTTTTCATGGAGGCTTTCCACCTCAGAATCAACTTTTGGGGGACCATTCACATCTTGCAGAGGTTCCCCGTGCACAAATGCAGAATTCTCAGTAACTATTTCGCTTTCACTATCTTCTCCTATGAAAAATACAAGATACAATTATGCCATCATATTCCTTTAAAATTGTCAATTTATTTTTACACATTACATGCAGCGACAAATACAAAGTGTTTATCCATCCTCAAGATGAGCTGAGATTATATAACTTTCTATTTTGTGTATACGATTTAAATGGAACAAATATTTCACAAGGTGCTATGAACATAATCAAGCAGAGAGAAAGAGAGAGAGTAAAGCACCCTCTTAGGACAGTATGAACACATTCCTACCGCATTGCATTTGTTGGAACCATTGGCATTAACATAAGTGCAATTGCTTATTTAACTTAGTATCCTATTACCTATACACATGAATTATAGATAATGATTTATATAGCACTGGAGGCAGATCATGTCAAAAGATTTTGACAATTGAATAAACAAAACCTCCAAATGATAAAAATTACAAGAAAAGTCCAATCAAGCTTCAATTCAGTACATTTTAAGCATGTCATGATGCATATAATATAAGAGGACTCATTTCAACATAAATAGGTAGCTTTCAATACTATGTGTTGTAAGCACTTCACATAAATGTTATCAGTTATGTATCAATGTTATTCCTACAAACACATGTCAGACAATAGATATTGGTGTCTTAAACTATATAGCACTCTGCACGATGTATGGTAAAACAATTGACTACACAGGTAAATGCTAACACTATGTTTACTAGATGCATTAAGAAATTTAAACAACAAGGCAGTGTGTTACCATCTGAAAGACTTCATAACAACATGGCATTTCTCTACGACAGGTTCAATAACCATTATTGTTTCAACAAATTGTAAACTTAACTACAGAACAGTAAATCATCCTATTTGCAGAAAATCACAAGGTGCCCAACTAGGACTACTGAACTAATGCACCATTTTTTTCAAGCTAAGATATCAAATGAGTTTCAATTATATATTATAGTGAATTTCAAGAGAGAGATTTGATATTGAGTACATTCATTGCTAAAATTAGAATCAAAGTTTGATGGATCACCGTGTGATTGACTTTGCTGTTGTGAAACATCCTCCATTATTAAAAAAAATTAACTAGTCCTCTCAGATTCCTGCAAAACCATTCCAAAGCAAATATCTATCAAATTCTAAATTCACTAAAATTGAAAACAGAAAACAAAAAAGATGCCATTCACTTAAGTACAGAAATGATTTAAGCAATCTCACACTCATAAACATAAAATACACCTGAAGAAATAGAAGAAAAAAACAATTTTAGTGAGTCAAACGGTGCTGTTTGCCTGTTTGGCTCCTGAGAAAATGCAAAGAAAAGAAGAAACTACACGTAGCTCGACTTCATCTCGATCCATTTAGCTTTAACACACCAGAGGTAAAATGCCCAACAAAATACAACCTAAACTATACTGCTACTAATAACAATAAGCAACAAAATTATATTCTCCATTTCCATTTTATACAATTTTCTCAGAAACCAAACGGAGGATGTAGCAGAAGCGAAGAGTGAGAACTTACTGGTGATGGAGTAAGATCGAAGGTTGTCGTAGAATTGGTAGTGTTATCGGCGAACTGCGTTTTCGCTTTGAAGGGATCGAAGAAGATTCTAGATTAGTTCATTGCGATTAATTAAATAATACTACAACTCTACAAGTGTTTGATGGAGACCACCAAGGAAGATGTGAGTAATTGAATGAAGGAGAGATGCTACTAGCTCCACGCTCTGCTGTTTCGCGTGCAAATCAGTTGCAATGAGCTGTTCATTTGGACCGACCCGGAGACTAAAACAAGGCCCGGCACCCGGACCGATTAAGCCCCGGGTCATGACCCGGACTGGTCCGAATACTCGGAACCGGACCGGTCACAACCCGGTAGACCCGGATCTAATTTGTTTCCGGGAAAGAAAAAAAAAAAGTCAACTTTTTCCATTTATATAAATTTTCCTTCACTAAATTCACAAGTCAAACCCAATAACCCCTAAATTTCATATTTCCAAATCCACTAATCCAGCTAAAAAATCCATATTACCATACATTCTTCCATATTAAAAGCCTTAATACATCCATGAGTCCATGAATGAATTTAGCAATTTCTTCCATTGTTTCCATCATTAAACAAATGGCAAATCACATACCTAGTCATCAACAAATGCTAACGTGACACCTAAAAATTGACTTCAGTCGGTTGAGTGAGTTTAATTAATAATACAAATCGTATGGCTGAGGTAACCCAATAGAGATGCGCTCAATTGAGTCATCGTTCGTGGGTGGAGTAACATTATAATCAAGTCGGAAGCAAGACACCACTAAGGGTGACACAGTTGGTTAATCCAGTTGTGTGAGTGGGAAGAGGTTTCATGATCGATCCTCACTCAACACATCCTTGGTGGTGGTGGTGTAAGAGATCACTTTGATGCAGTAAAGTGTCAAAAGCTCTCTTAAACACTATTGGTTCCTTGTTCAAACTTGTATATATACACTTTGCAGGTTCCTTAGACTGCAAGATAGGATTTCGACACATTTATGTATGTAAAAAAAAAGTCAGAAGCCAGACATGTTGTATCTTCTTTGAAGACCGACTGAGAAGATTCCAGTGATTTGCCCTTCTAAACACTATTGGTTCCTTGTTCAAACTTGTATATATACACTTTGAAGGTTCCTTAGACTGCAAGATAGGATTTCGACACATTTATGTATGTAAAAAAAAGTCAGAAGTCAGACATGTTGTATCGGCTTTGAAGACCGACTGAGAAGATTCCAGTGTTTTTGTCCTTATTATTAGTGGTCTTCTTTCTTTATCATCTCGATTCTCTACAAGGAAATTTTCTATGTTATATGGTTTGCGAACCAGATGGCTCATTGTAGTGACAAATCATCGAGTTTAGTGTCAGGTCCGGAAAGGTGGATAGGGGAGCACAACCCAATCCCGATCCAAAACTTGTTATTGGATTATTTGATTGAACAAGAATTTCTCCTTTTTCTTCAAAAATAGAATAATAATTTACGATGTCTCAAACGAGAGAAAACCTTAATTATGGATTAATTTTCAAAAATGTCAGTTCAAGTGGAGACAAAATCTTTAACTCTATAATTTTCTTGTAAAATACTTATAATACACTCCCAATGTCTCAAAATGATTATCCAGTTTGTCTTGTATTTTAATCTCAAAATGAGTGTCTTCTTTATTTTTTAGGAAGTTAGTTATAACATGAATTACGAATAACATTCTTATTATTAGTCGTTTTAGAGATTTTCACACATATTAAGAAAGATGTTAAATGAATTTTTTGCCTTTAGATAAAGATATAAAAATCATAATTACCAAATCACTACTTTAAGAGTTATACCTAAAAACTTTTCATTTTCCATATATGACAAAAAAAAAATTAAAATCATGACTACAAAGTATTATGGGAAGTTCATGTATATATATGTTTGTTAAAAGTAGAAAGTGACGCTTATTTTGAAACAAAAATTGGAGTCTAAAATGACACTTATTTTGAAACGGAGGTAGTACAAGTTAGTATCTAGGGTAAATTACGATTTCCTACCCTTACGTTTGAATGAGATTTTCCACTACCATGAAGTTTCAAAATAGAGACAAAAAACTCTTCCGTCAGTTTAGTTGATGAAAAGACGAAAATACCCCCAATGAAGTCTTTAAGTTGTGTCAATTAATTACTCTGTGTAGATTTACTGAAAACATTTCACTACCTTCTTTAGTTCAAGTTGTGACAAATCACTACCATGTGTAACTTTACTTAAAACATTTTCTTGGGGGTATTTGGGTCTTTTCATCAACTAAATTGATGGAGTTATGATGGAGGAGTTTTTTGTCTCTATTTTGAAACTTCAGGGTAGTGAAAAATCTCATTCAAACTTAAGGGTAGGAAATCGTCACAAACGAAAATGATTATACAATACTCCAAAATATTTCTGCATGTTGCATCTGGCATGATTCCTTCCCTAATCCACCTAACATAGGAACCACAGTCCACTAGAAAGAAAATAGAAGTAATGTACCAATGTACACAAAATAGTAAAATAAAAGATTCATCTTCCACCTCGATAGCTTGTCACGAATTCTGTCTTTAAGGAGAGGATGATGTGTTGATTAGGTGTTAAACCAAAGTTGGGGAATCCCAAGTACTTGCCAAGGTTGCTTGCTATAGGAACATGCATAATTTTTTTGATGAACGAACGAAACGGTGCAGAACATTAAGACCAATTATCTATTCTTATTTCTGGACATTAATTATTTAACTTGAAGCTTGCGAATAATCATCAAGAGTTTTGCAAATAGCGGAGGATTGGAGTGGTAATTCAAAAAAAATAAAAGCATCATCTGCAAAAAGAAGATGACCTAGTCTCGGATATCCTGACCGATGTGCAATCCTTTAAAAGTTCCAAATCTTTCACCTTTCTGAATAAGACAAGAGAGACCTTCTAAACATATCAAGAAAAGATATGGTGAGAGGGGATCACCCTATCGTAAACCACAAGTCGAAGAAAAAGTAGTTCCCATATGCCCATTAATCTACTTGGAAGGAGACCGTAAAAATACATTGAAGAATTAAGTCTCTCCATTTATGGCAGAAACCCTGGGCTTTCATCATACCCAATAAGAATTCTCAATTAAACTTAAAAAGACGACCCCTATTAGAGTGGCGAATACTATTCACCGCCTCATTAGACAAGATGATATTGTCTTGAATACGTCGGCCTGGATAAAAGCATTTTGGAGTTGGGGTTCGAGTGAAGAACTTGTCTTAGTCGGATAGCCAGGACTTTGCCCCCAATTTTATAAATTACATTACATAAACTTACAGGCCGAAAATCTGACGGAACATCAGGATTGTTTTTCTTAGGCATAAAAACAAAAGTGGTCCTATTTATTTCCTTAAGAAACTTCCATGAGTTCATAAAGGATAACACACCTCTAGTCACATCTTAACCCACCACCGACCACTGAATCTGTTAGAAGCGACCTGGAATTTCGTTTGGCTCTGGTGCTTTGTCTGCTCCAATATCAAATACAACTTTATGAACTTCAGCATGAGTAAGTGGGTTATAGGGAATCGAGAAAAGACTGTTAGTTAGTCGATAAGACACGAGAGACCAATGAACATATCTTTCTTCGAATAGCATGACTAGTAATTAGAGAATTGTAATGGCTTGAATCATTTAAAATGTTACGCATGCGGGAATTAAACATTTCACACAATTCATAACTCTTCCAGGATGCCATGTGGAAAATTTGGTATTCCGATCACCATATAAGTCAAACTTCACCTTCGCATTATTACATATACACAAACATTAATATATTACATATTTTTTCTCTATATTTCAAACTATTTGTCCAAAAAACAATTCAAAAACAAATAAACAAATTATATTGTTTACCGGAGTAATCTAATGAGCATTTGTCTATAGGTAATCTATATTGGGTATTTTCCTACCACACAAAAATATGGCTTATTGTTCTCCTAACCTTGCTCCTCCCTTTACTCCCCAAAATAAGCAAGCCAATCACAACCGCCAACACACCCTCTCACTATTGAAAACAAAAAAACAAAAACAAAAGAAAGAGAAAAAAAGGAGCTTAGCTTTGTGATTGTGATTGTGATTGTCCTTGTCATTGTCATTGCAAGAACATTAACAAATATTAGAGCATACACAATACAATCCTCTCTCTCTAATCAAGAAAGCACAACAACAAAAAAAAAGAAGGAAACCATGTCGACGCCAAGCCAAAAAGAAAAATGCTATAAAATGAGAGAATTTGTTCACTCACATGAAACCGTAGCTTTCTTGAGCCTCATATGCATGGTGGTTTTTTCCTACATCGGACACCAATTTCTCCGGCGCGTTTCTCAGCCTCGCATTGTCTCCGACATTGTCGTAAGTCTCTTCAATTCATTTCCTCCGCGTTTTCTTGCGCTGCAAGGCATTCACTTCATTGATTTTGATCTATTATATGCTCGCAGGTAGGCATATTGTTTGGTAACATAAAGGGGATTCGGAATTTGTTTAGTGAACAATCCCTTCAAACCTTGAATTTTCTGATGGATTTTGGCATGATGCTCTACATGTTCGTCTTAGGCCTAGAAATGGACCCGTATATGATGTTCAAAACAATAACGAACGAAGCTAAAGTGGCCTACGCCGGGATGTTGTTAACATTCGTAGCAGCTTGTTCTGTGGTTTCATTTCTCGATATGGCAAATTACAAGAGTGTCCTCTTCACCCTCGCTATGTCGGTTAATGTGTCAGGGACAGCCTCCCCGGTCCTAACCCGCCTAATTACAGATTTAAAGATAGGCAAGTCGGACATAGGAAGGTTAGTGATAGGTGCGGGAACACATTCGGATTTTGTATCCTCTCTGCTCATCTGCATTGCCTGGATCTTTGTTCAGTTTCCGAAGAACGAGAAGGGGTATATAAGGAACTTCAGTGACATATTGAAAATGATTTTGGCCTTGTTGATACAACTGGTGTTTGTAGCCAGAGTTTCGCCTATTTTCATGAACTGGGTTAATAATGAAAACCCGGAAGGTAAACCCATGAAGGGCTCGCACTTGGTCCTCTCGCTTGCTTTCATGGTTATAGCGTGTAGTTGCTCGACTTTGCAGGGCTATAACCCGATGCTGAGTGCATTCATGACGGGGATTTTCTTGCCCAGCCAAGGGAGGATGTCGAAGTGGGTAACCGGGAAGATCAACTACTTGTTAGGCCTTTTGTACCCGGTTTTTTTCTTCTGGATGGGGCTTCAGGCTGATCTTCGCAGATTTGAGCCTGCACAATGGTTTACATGGATAAGATTGGTAGCGCTTTTGGCGATTGCAATAGGTGGAAAAGTCCTCGGAGTAGTTATTGCCGGGATGATCTTGGGGTTTAACTGGCCCGAATCAGTAGCACTCGGATTGTTTCTTGCTACCAAGGGCCATTTTCATGTATACTTGACCATGGTTGCAAAGAGAGTAAGTCACATTCATGAATATTATTTCCTTATCTCTCACAATCCGAACAAACTCCAAATTTATTGCTATGTGTTCTTCGAATCAAATGCAGGTTGAGATCATATCCATTTCAACAAGCATTGTCATCGTAGCTGTGTGCTTCGTGACCATTGTGTATGCACCAGCAAACGTGGCTCGTATCATCCACCGTGCAAGGAAACGATCTCCAACTTTTCGAACAACACTTCAGTGGCTTGATCCATCACACGAGCTTCGTATCTTGCTGTGCGTTCAAGGGCTTCACAATGTGCCTACCACAATCAATTTCATGGAGATTTCTCGAGGAACACCAGAGCCTGGGATTGTGGTTTACGTCGCTGACATGATTGAGCTGACAGACCAGATAGCAACCACCATGGTGCAGAGTGATGGTGTGGAGACAATGACAGTGACTGACATGTCTGTGACAGAGTTGAGGGAGAAAATCACTGCTCCCATTCAAGCATATGTATCAGCGAATAGCGGAGGCATGACACTCAAACGGGTGCTCGCTCTTAACACCTTCAGCGGCATGCCCCAGGATATTTGCCTTATAGCAGAAGACTTGATGGTAGCACTAATCATCTTGCCATTTCACAAGAACCGGAGACCGGATGGCACGATGGATGCAGGTCATACTGGATTTCGATATGTCAATCGTAAGGTAATATAACAAAACTTCTCAGATAAGATGCCCAACACATTGTAAACTAGAAAACACTAAACCAATAACCTTATTTTTTTCTGTCACAGCTGCTCAAGAGTGCCCCTTGCTCTGTGGGAATCCTGGTGGACCGTGGTTTTGGGATGATTGGGAAGATATCAAGCACGCAAGTGACTGTCCACGTGGCAGTCATCTTCATGGGCGGAAAGGATGACAGAGAAGCACTCGCCTATGCCGGGTACGTAGCACTGCATCAAGGAGTGAAACTCACAGTCATAAGATTCCTAGTTGATACTGAAGCAGAGAATTTGAGAAGAGCAGCTTACAGAATAAACAGTAAAGAGCAGGAAGAGGAGATGAAGCTTGACGACGAGAGCTTTGCTGACTTCTACGAGAGGCATATAGCGGTTGGGCAAGTTTCTTACACAGAGAAGCATCTTGCGAATTCATCTGAGACGTATTCTACACTCAAGTCTTTGGAAGGAATGTACTCGCTCATAATTGTGGGAAGGGGCTTGAGGGTGAATAGATTGTTTAGTGTTGGCATGAATGATTGGCAGCAATGTCCGGAATTAGGTCCCATTGGGGACGTTCTCTCAGGATCCGACTTCTTGCTCACTACATCCGTTTTGATCATTCAGCAAGCCAATCTAAAAGGAGAGCTAGACGGCCTTGATGATGACTTCTCCGTCATGTAGATATCACCCTAGCAAGGTAGCTAGATTCAAAGGTTAGATTCAATTACAGAAAGAAAAGTGAGAGCCACAATCTTTGTATAGATCATACTTACATAGAAGAAAGAACACAAGTGACAACATTGTACCTAGAAACGTGTATCGCCAGAGGACAAAAACCTTAGCAGTAGTACGTAGGCTGCTTCATTGTGGCTGGCAAATTCTGACAGATTCGGGCTCTGAATCTTCCCGCCGGACTGCACCTGGTTCATATGGCTTTGCCACTTATGCCAACCTCCAATGTTAAATGATGCTCTCAAGTCTCTCAAGGGCTGAAACCATGAAACCAATATGTGTCGAGATGATTTTTTTCTTGCATGTTGTGTCATGTATTGTATCCCTCTACTCCACAATGTAGCCTTTAGGGTAGGATGATAAAACAATATTGCAGTGTATCAAATCCTAATTCCAATGCATCCAGTGATTTTTCAGTGCAGTTAACTAAACTATCACCTTGAATCATATCCTAGATAATTAGTTTATAGTTCATTTTAAATCATTCATGACTAAAATGAAGAGATTGTATATGGTAACTGAATAACTGATACTGATGTATGAATATTTAATGTTTCCAGATACCTCTCCCTTGAAAAACACCATATAGGTTATTGCCCTGGAAGCTTTGGTTGCATCCATGGAAATAAATGCAACCATAGCCTGCAACCAATTTCACAAAAATATATAAATTGATGGCACCAAAAGCCTGTGGAAAATCTCACATGTACAGATGCTTATTGCAAGCAAAATCTTTGTCAAGCAACATAAGTACCTTCCTAAACACATTTCGTGTTTGTTTCAGTAGAATCATCATGTAAATTCAACTGAAGCTACAGCCACATAAAGGATCTCATCAAACACATTTAAATCATTAGAAGGACATGATGTGTTTAAACAAGGACCATGATATAAATATGTCCCTTCATTGTACGATTTTATCAACTAGAAACAATTCCCAAAATAAACCAAAGTGATGACATACAATTCAATCTCAACTAAAGTATTGCACAAATGCACAGGAGCAATAACTCCAGAAGATATAAACATGGATAAAAGATATTTATAGAATGTGATAGTTCTAGTATATATTCCATTTCTAACCCAGTCATTTGACAAAATCCTTTGTTACAGAAAAGATGATACTTGACATGACTTTAATAAGGTGCTTGCAGATTACAACCATCCAAACAAAGCAAAGTTAGATAACTGTTCTTTCTCTCGTTCCATCAAACAGAACACAGATCGCCAATTGCATTTCAGTAATCCCTTGAATGCTTTGCAACCTCGGCCTGCAAACAATAATTTGAACTTTAAATAAGTGCAACTTCATATAACAATGTAATAATTCTTAGAAAAATGTCTGGGATCATATTGTTGCAGTATGTTCAAGAGCTTCATCCAAGACCTATTACTCAAAATGACACACTTCAAATAACAAGCAATGGAAAATTGTAAGCACTGCAAATCTAGCCAACCAGTAGCTGGGTTTTCAATCATTGAACAACAAGGCAGCTGAAATTAAGATGGCAGCATAAACCCCAAGATGGAATCACCTGAATCATGGTCACGGTAAATATAAAGTATGTATATCTATTTAAGTTACGCGAAAATTGGGCTAATGTTTCAACGCCTGTGTGCCTGCAAAATCAGGATCAAGCTCAAAATCATATGCTTATCCCTTCGCTTCCAGATTCAATCACAATCAAGCCAACATCACTTCAACAATCAAATAGGAGGACTCTCCCAGTCTGCCTATAAATACCCCCTTGAGTACAAGGTTCAATTCATTTTCTACATTCTCTACACTTGACACTTCACATTCTCTTATTTTATTAGTGCTCTAAGTTCAAAATGCAGAGATATGACTCACACCAGACGGCCATAGTGAATTCCAATGGACACGCACTAGTAATTCACTCAGCGCGTGTTCTCTTTTGTCGATAATCGGATCTCTTTAAAGGTATCCCGCACCAAATGATCTGAATGCATTTGAATGAAGCATCCATTAAACGTTTTTTTTGATACAAAAAGCATCCATTAAACGTAGGTTCTTCCTTGATGACACCCGGACCAAAAGACGACAAGGAGTTCAATCCAAGTTATCTGCTAGATAACATCTACAAACAGTTTTTGGAGAGATACTAAGAGAAAATAAGCATCATCTATGTTCAATATGAAACCACTAACCACCAATGTAAAAGCAATAACATTGTTGGCCACTAGGATTCTAAAGAAATCTCTTCAATGAAGCCTGTTTTAACACAATCAAGTCATAATGCTAAAACAGCTTTATAGAAACACGAGAAGTATCTATAAAAACCATAGTTTCAAATTTCAATTTAATAGCATTATCTTGGAGGGCAGCTTTTATTTGTTAGGAAGCACTTACATGAAACTCGCAAGACTATACACTAACAACCAGTCTATTCTGATAACTAAAAGAAATATCTCCAATCTGGTGACTAATACAAATAAATGGGGAATTCAACTTTAGAGCTAAATTGTGACAAACTAATTCCTACCAGAAGCCAAAGTAGTAAGAGGTAACCCGATGGCTGTAAAAATAGGGGGTATTCTACATTTTAAATCTATCTTCCCAAACCAGTTGTGGTCAAGAATATCCAAAATGTGTCTTCTTTGAGGGATCCTCTCCAAAAGTTTAACCTATGCTAAATAAGTACACAAAAGATGAGGAATGGGGCAAGACAACAACTCTTTACAGTTTATAATAAGAAATTTCCAGTGAGATGTTAACCTTAAATCCCAAGTTTGCTAAAATTATCATAATCCTGAAGCATGACAAAACTACAAAAATGATACTGGCATAGATAAAAGAGATGACCCTGAAAATTGCTGGTTTACTTCATCAGAAAGTTCAGTCCCTTTTCCGGGTCTAAGAGTTTGATATTCAAGGGAAGAGGAAGAAGTAAAGTGCAAAAACTCTAGAAGATGAAACCTAATAGGAAGTAGAAGACAGCTTTCTCACTAAGTACAAAGATCTACCCCTTGCAGTATCTTCATTACGCTTCAACTCAAGCGAACTGTTGAAAGCCCATGTAAATTAATCAGCATAAATCTAATTCACTGGATTTTATAGTAAGAAGTTTAAATTTGAGCAGTTAAGATACATGCTAGGATGAATAAATATAATCATTTAAACTATAAAATAGTATATAGAATACTTAAAGTATACACTGGCAGTTAAAAGTAGAGTAAAAAAGAGATTCAAACCTCAAAATTGCTCTTCAGGATGTCAAGTTCCTTGTCTAGGTCATTGATAGCTTGGTTATATGCCTGCATTGGTGAAGACTGGCTGGTTGTATGGATCTATAAAAGAAATCAAATCAGTTATATGTTTCATGGGACCATAAGAGATAAGTAACTTAGATAGGAACAAATGAACAAACAAGCCACACTGCCACTTAGGTTTTACTTGATCCATGCACAATATAATGGAAATTCGACAAACATATTAACATTAATACATTGATTATATGCACTAGATCTCCATAGCAACTTATGAACTACTTCACTACTGAGACTACATGTCCAGTTTGTACAAAATAAACTTAAGTACAACTGTATCCGCTAAAATAAATTAAAAAACTTAACTACACATTTATCACAGTAAACAAACATAACCACCTATTGCTCCATTTTTCCAAATATAAACACCAACTCTACCTCCTTTTGCTTGTACATGCATAAATATATATATATATATATATGTACACAGCACCCCGGAAACAATAACAGTCATGATACCATTCATACATCAAACATGCAAACAAACCAAAACCAAAAAAACCCAACACACATGTACCACCTATTTGAAACAAAAATGCTTAAACCCAATCTCCTCTTGCACATACATAAAAATAGGAATAGTTAAAACAGCGGCCACAAACAAAACAAAAATGACACTCATGATAACAAACTTGAGCAAGATTTAGGTTAATAAACCCTAAACCTCGACACATGCTGAAATTTTGAGGAGGAAACGAACTAACCCGAACAAGGATTTTGTACTGGAGGGGATGAGGAAGCTTGTAACCGGCGAAAAGCACATCCTCGTCCCTGTGCAATTGCCTTATTACCAGCAGAAAAAAAGTAATTAGGGTTAAATAATCTGAAAATCGACGAAAACACATAAATAGTTGAAAAGGGACCAAATTAGAAGGTGAAACAAATGAGTACATGCGGACAATGTTGCCGATGGTGTGGTCCTCCCTCTCGATCGTGAAGGAAGCGGCATTGATGATCTTCGTGTCTCTCTCGTATGAGACCCTGAAAATGACAATGATAGAGTACCTTTCATAAAGAAAAAAAAAAACAAATATTGTAGTAAGGATGAGGAAGAAGATGAAGTACTTCTTGGTGCCTTCGGGGACGACAAATCGCTCGTAACGGTCGGGGGCATTCATGGCTCCTTCACCTGTCTTTCCACAGCGCTCTCTCTCACACTTTCAGAGAGAACAGAACCAGAGTGTCTTTTATATGTAGGGAAATTGCATTTGCAGGTGCTGAACTATACTTTTTTTTGCATGTGAGTACTCTACTTCTTTTTTTCCAACAAATAAACACCCTAAACTTTATTGAACTCATTTGGGATAACGATTTTTTTGGTACCCAAACTTATAGGGCATAACCAATCTGGTACATACTCTTTTATTGCACCCAATCTGGTACCTACATTTGATTTATAGACCCAATTGGATACCTACCATCCAAATCTGTCAGATTTGCCGTTAACGGCCAAGTTGGACAGCCAGCGTGGAAAAATTTGCTGACGTGGCACGCATGGCCACGAGCACGCGTTGACGTGGAAAATGTGAAAAAAAAAACTCTATTTATATTTTATATTCTCTCTCTCTCACTG
>JAYMTK010001984.1:0-14891 GCA_036897405.1 Pelargonium myrrhifolium | reverse complement strand
TGATACCACTTGTCACGGCCTGAAAGGATCAGCCCCGTGCGGCACCCTTAACTCCTGCATCTGGAAGAGAAGGGTCAGTCTTTTCCATGGGCGTCAAGCGTAATAAGCACATATCTTGACAAAAAAAGATTATACCTGCACAATATAAGCACACTGATCAGCATCCATCCGTAAGTATAGGAGTATGCCGCATGGTGAAAACCGCTTCTAGGCGCCTGGGGGAGACTCATTCATTCGGGACGTGACACTACGCTTGGTTCCGATGCTTCTTGATGTTGTTTCAAGATGATTAAAATAATTTTGTTACAATTTTGTAAATGTACAAAAGTGTAAGTTTGCTGACAACTCTATTTTAAACATCAGGCTTCATACTGACCAAAAAATAAGCAAAAGCATTATTCTTCTTACATTCCTTCAATTAACTTTCTTCAGAAAATCTCAGTCTCATATCATACACATTTTCCTATGCCCTTGCATGACAGATACACGCACATCCACTAAGATATCAGATTCTGGATATACAATCTTTTGAGCATTTCAGGAAGTCCACAACTACAGCATAGCACAAGGTCTAGCTTCCACGATATGTAGTGAATGAGAAAGGTGAAAACAGCAAAGGAACATGAAAATGTTCCGACTTTTGTGTCTCTCTAATTTCAAAGACTAGAGAAACGTAAGGGAAGAATCCTCCTGGACAGTATTTGCCCGTGTTGAAACTTATCCGATATATTCCAGGGTTCACAGAATCAACTATGCTCATCAACTGTCCACTCCGCCCATCTTTATCAGTCGTTGAGAACCCTTGCTTTACCCAACTGCCTATATCAGTCCCATCAAATGAGGGTCGGGATTCCGTGTTCATCCACATCTCCAACTTTACATCCATGCCAACAGCTGGGGACCCCCGAGAAACATCAAGGACATGAGTTGTGATGGGTGGGCGGGTTCTGGATGAAATTTGAGATGTTCTATCAGCAGGTTCTTGTGAAACAGCTGACAGATGAGCTCCAATAATACTCACACGATCTTCTAAAATCACAACGAAAAACAAGATCCACATTAGATGAAGCAAACAGTTGTGCAATAACTGATGGATCAAGTGAATATGCAGTGCAAATAATTTAGGAGAGAATAAGTTTCAGATTGGCAATGAAGGTAACACAAGATCTGTAATGTTTGAACAAATGACAAAATATATAATCATTTGCTTCACAATTGCTATGCAGAGTGAGAATATGCTTATACACTCATAATACTAGCTAATGCTACCCAAAAAATTATAAATCTACCCGGCAAATTATAAGATGACATGTGGTGCCCAAGCGCCATGTCATCAAGCTTCTCGAATTTGAAGCCCGTCCTAAGGTCGTCGACGAATCCTAACGCCCTCACGCGCGCCCAAAGCCTACTGTCGTGCCCAACGCCAACAGTCACACCCAGAGACATTCAAACCAAAACAAAGGCATGTCAAGCCTTTCAAACATCAAGGGGAATGAGCTAAAAGTCGTCAAGAACGAAGGTATCGTCACACAAAACTCAAAACTCGGCCACGCTTGACGGAGAAGAAGGCTTGGACGACGAGCATTGAGCGCATGCACTCAATCCCGTCACAACGAGTATATTGGTCGTGACTTGATTGAGTGTATGCCCTCAATCAAGTCGCGTTGAGAGCATCATTTCGGACTAGGGAAGGGATTTTGGCCGTTTGAAGGTCTTCAAGGCTCGTCCGAAGGTCCGGGAAGGATCAAAACACTTAGTAATCATACTTAGGGTTCAAGTCAACGCCTCAGGCTCCCAAAAGAGCCCTTCAACGCTCCAAACACCAAACACACTCCACCGATGTTTTTGGAACTTTAGGACACTACCCACAAGGTAGGAGCTTCTAAGGGACTCGATGAACGCTCCGGCTCGCGAGGAACATACTGATACACCCAAGCAAGGCCGACACGTACGAGCAACGCACCCGGGGGACAAGAAGCCCAAGCCTCACTAAGATGGACCCAACATCATCAAAATCCCTCTCTCTATGTAAGAGAGAGGGATCTCACAATCTCATAATTGACTCTCTCACTAAATTGTCTCTCTAAAAACGCTCTCTAGAGCTTTGTGTATTCCAGCTGAGAACTCATTCTCACGCCTGAGGCGACGACCTGAAAACACCCCGGGTACCTCGATCTTTGGTGTGCTTCCTCGCGCAGGTCTCAGATCTGACAAACAGTGCCCAACTCACCCTTAATTACATTGAACGTTGACGGCAAACCTTGACATCGGAAACGGACATTGAACATTGAACATTGAACATTCGAACTTCGAGAATTTGACACTTACGAAAATATAATCCTAACACGGGGACATACGACGACATCCTAATGCGTTTGCTTTGACTGGTTCAAACAGGCGAATCACTAGCTAATTACAATAGAAGCTTCATGACAAATTATCAAGAAAAGAACTCAGGGAAAACTAAAACTTTGGTAAATGTGAACGAGCATGGAATAGAAAACAATGCTAAAAACCAAGAAAGTAATGGACTTTTGAGGAAAGAAAGAGAGATTAATTGAAGTAAAGACAACCTAAGGACGCAACTTTTGGGATTGAGGGTATATTTCCTCTGTTTACCCTGTTTTATTCATTTTTTTCTTATTTTAATTATGGAGGAGAAGCTGTCTCAGAAGAACAAAGAAAGAAATGAATAAAAAAGAAGCTACCTTCAGCTTTCTTTGCAAGAGCCATAGGTTGCTGGTCATGTCTGGAAGCTGCTTCTGCTTTGGTAGAGAATAGCTTTGCAAGACGTAATTCGGTTATTTTCATTTGCTCCTGGGCAGCATTCTCAAACTCGATGATAGGCCGATTAGGGTACCGTTTCTGGCAAAAGTTTAAAAGAGGAAAAACATAAAAATTTAAATAAAGTAGAATGCCCGACTGATTAATATGTTCAAAGGTAAATTAAAAGCTCCATGCTCATTAGAGGGGCAAAGGTCCATTAAGGATAAAGCTACATCCAAAAAATGCGCACTTCCAAAACAAGATGTAAAATAATTAATAATTTAATCTCTTAAAACACCAATACTAAAAAGACTAATTAAATAGCACCACAAATTATAATACAACTTCAAAAAAATTGACCAAACAGTAACATCCTTAAACAAAAACACATACTCTAACAACACTGGCATCCCAAATAAACAAATTAGCATTTAAACCTAAAGTCATGATCCTCATTATTATGAATGAAAACAACGTAACCATCTGAGTTAGAAATATTAAGTTCCAGAAACATGGTAAAGCAAATGAAGGTAAAAAAAAACGACATTTGTCCATTACAGTTTGCACGTATGTGTGTGCACACACGCGTGTGTGAAAGAGACTTGAGGGAGAAGTTGTTGAAGGCTGCATAATTGTTTCATGTTCGAATCTCTTGTGTGGCAGATTTAAGTAAGTTTACACAAAGTTATCAGTTATCACCGTTCACCACTCACCAGATACATTAGAACATATCACTACTCACAAAATTCATTGTAGATTAAACGATTCAGTTGAAGTACTATGTCCAATCAAGACTTGAGCGCATTTTTAATACACATTAAAATTTTATAACGAAAGTGAACGTGGCTAAAAGTTATTTCACACAGTTACAGGTTGTCATATAATGGGTAATTGGATATTAGTAGTAGTACTATGTCAGTTCAAGGATTACCCATATATGTTATCTCTGCTAGGAGCAAAAGATGTTGCTGATGCATATTCATATCTAATAACAAAAAAATTTGCACATGTCCCCTTTTAAACAAATGCAATAAAAGTGACTTGACATAAAAGTTCCTTAGTAAGTAATTCCAATCGCAACCACACTTTTATAACGACAAAATACTGATGCATGGAGAAAATTTTCCTGTTTCACTAATGTTGAGTTGAAAGCAAACTCCGATTCAGATTATACCTTCAGTTCAGTAAGTATCTCAGAAGTACTTCTTCCAGATGCACATATGAGAAAAACAAAGCCAAACTTTTGGATGTATTTAGCATTCCAATCGGAAAGTTCCTGCAGAGGCCAGGGATCATATGAAAATAAAAACATGAAATAGCACAGCTGGAGTGGATCAATAATAATATACCAATATCCTTTTTCTTTCAATATTTGAATAAGAAAAGATAATCAATATCAGGATTCTCTAACCTAGACTTATAAGCAGGTAGTCATTTGGTTTCTTAAATTACAGTGGCAGAAGCTAAAATATGTTTCATTTAGTTTAAGAAAAAGACTAACCAATAAGCTAGAACCAGTTGCAGTCGCTAAAGCAGTGGTTTGCTCTCCTTTACTCCACCTATATAAAAAATTCTTAACATTACAGATGAAACCAGAAAAAGGAAGGAGGAAAAGAAGATGAGGACAAGAACTAGAAGCAAACAGTGTCTAATTGGGGATATCAGGGTTCCCACGCAATAGAAAACCAGTTGATTGCAGATGATCTAAGCTAAGCAGTATTATACTCACTGAGCGCTGGTTTCGCTTTTGTGGTTGGGAGATGGGGATTTTCCGATCTGAGGATGAGCCTGAAATGCTTCCAGCCAACCATTTACGTCGACCTTGTTGAACCAGATGTCTCGAGCAGTGGTTACAGCGTCTTGGAGGGTTTTGAAAGGAGAGGCAGAGGCCATTTCTATGGCGAATTTGGAGCTGCCACAGCATGCTAGAAAGTCCTTCTCGTCGAAACCCATTTCTGATCTCCCTGATCTGATCCGATCAGTGCGCTTTACTGGTTTTACTTGAATTTTTTTTTTCTTTTCTAATCAGCAAATGAGGGAAAGAAGTACAAACGCCAATACCAATAGGGGAGAGGAGAGGACCCCACAAAAAAACAATGCCTAACTATATTATCACATTATCACATTCACAGCTGGGTATGTTATACGTAATTATTTTGGCAAAAGAAGCCAGGTTTACAATTCACATCTGCAAGTTTTTTATTTGTCATATCAGTAAAACAGCCAAAATGCAAAATCATTACATTATTGGGATTTTTTTTTTAAATTCTTATATGGAACTCCTGTCAATAATTAAATTAATATTATAAAAATAAAATATCACTAACCCGTTTAATAATTAAGTAGTATAATTTGCTTATTGACACACACATTTAAATACAAAAATATAAAATTATCTATATAAATTAGACGAGTCAAATATATTGGATCATGTCGGATTAATGTCAATTTGTATATTTAAATGTGTTAAATGTGTCCTTTTGTATCAACCTGTTTATAAACGGATCGTGTCACTATTGTAAGATTCAACTCGCTTAAGAATTATGTTGGATTTGAGTTGACTTATTTAATGTAATACTAAAATTTTAACACAACACAAATCCGACCCGTAAACCTGAATACAATATTTTAAATTTTAAATTTAAATTAGTCGAAAACATAATACAATTGAACATCAGTATAAAACTAACTAGAATAAAACACCACAATAATACAATTGAACATCACAATATAATACAACATTACAAGAATTTTAATTTTAATTTTAATATTTTTTTGGTTGGGCACTTGTCAATTGGATGTCAAATTAAAAACCAAAACAAAAAATGATAAGGAATCGGCCCTTAAATTTGCTCCTCTCCATTGCAAGGCAAGTTTGAGTCCCTCTACCATTTGATGTCCCCAATGCTCTAGAGCATGAGCATTCCGGGTCTAATTTGTCTTGGACCACAAAAGAAACCTTAATTTTGTGAAAGACCAATAATGTGGTGAAACCTATTTTGGGTCTGGTCTCTGTACAGAGGGTCTGAACCTGTTGTAATTTTTTATTTTTTTCGAAAAGCAACCAATAGGTGAGAGGCATTAAATGAGAAAGTAGTTGCTACAATTATAATAATAATTGTTTAATCATGACTTGAGAGTTGGGACCCAATTTAAAGTCCCTACAAAGCAAATAATTTTCTTAGAAGCCATCTTGCTTACATGACATACCAAAAAGACTCATGACATATAGGGACTCAACTTGAGTCCCACCATTGATGATGCTCTTAGGGATCAAATTGGGTCAAAACGTGAAAGTTCATTGACCATTTTGGGTTAAAAAAAAAATTTAGGGACCAAATTGGGTCCAAACACGAAAGTTCAAGAACCAAATTGTTCTTTTACCTAAATATAATTACATCCCATTCACACTTGTGGTTTTTTTTGAGATTACTAGTTGAAATCAGTAGCCTAAATATAGTGCTAACCATTTTCACAATCTAGTAGTCATACGTAGAACATGGTACAAGTACAACAAATGCATTTTGACTGTACATATATATGTACTGGTGGTGATCAATTCATGAGCTTCCTTAATTATTTAGGTTCACCAGATACAGTTGTGACAATTTCTATCTCACCTCCATTACTACTACCATTACCCTCCAATCCAGATTCCTCCTTACTCATTCTTCCCACCTGAGAAGCCTCTTTGGGTTTGGGATCAAGGACAAGCAGGCCACCTCCATTTGAAGCTTTTCCTTTTCTCAAACCTTTGTTCTTTTTGGCATGCTGTGCCCACCCTACTAGCCCTCTTTGTATATGTTCTTCAAATATTTCCTTCTTGAATGAGCTACCCATCTTCATTATTCAAAAGTGCAATTTTGTCAGATTAACTCGACCATTTTCAAACTCAAATCTAACAAGCCCGTGTTGACCCCAGTGGCAGAGTCAGAGTTGAGGCTCAACATGGGCACAGTTTTTGGATTGAGACTAAGTATAGGAAGGATGGGGTGGGCATATGCCTACTATGGCCCACCCTGGCTCTGCCAATGGTTGATCCGGTTCTTAACTATCCAACAACTCACCTGTGTGACAATGGCGTATAGTGGTAGCGTACTATAGCTGCAAAGGAACTGCACAAACACCCTAAGAGAGGAAATCCGGCATGTATGATCATCAGCTAGCTTGAAATATATAGGTTTAGAGAGGATTAGAGAAAAATATAAGGTAATGGTCTCACCCAATTACGAGCCTGGGAATAATATAAGCAAGTTCTCCCAATATGCAAGAATCAATACCATATTGAACCTATGCAACAGAAGAAAGAACACCATGGCATATGATGAATTTGAAGTAGTACTCATTTGATGTAATGAACAATCCTTATTTGGGTTGAAAAAGTAGGCTTACCAAGATCCATAAGAAAAATGCAAGTTCAAATGAATTCTGAAATAGGATGATATGAATCAATATGAGAACGATTCGAGGCTTATTGAACCAGAAGTGATCATCTGAAGGTTGCACCACCAGTTCCCCTTCAATGGCTTCATGTTTTTCAGCAACTTCATAGGCCAACTGAGTGATTACATGCTCCAACTTTGTGCCCACAGCAAGTAGAAGCTGTACAAATTGACCAAATATGTGTAAACAAAATATGTAGAGTACCTAACAAACAGTGACACAAAATGTTTCGATAACTTACAATAAAAGGAACGAATGCTATCCAGAAATATGCGTTCCAGCCTGCACGAGAAAACCAGAACACGCTCGCATAAATTGCAAGTTTAGAAGATAACGAGCGTGACACTTGAAATGTGATACTTAAGCCATCATTGACCAAAATAAAGAAGCTCACCAGCAACATTCAACAACAAGAAAACAACCACAAATAACCAAAGATACCAACTGCAACAATTCAACTCAAGTTAGTAAAATCACGAGTCAATCAAGAAAGCTGATTGTTGAATCAACCTGTTATAGTTCAAGCTAAATACAGAAATCATGAAAAATGGACTGGTTTGTCCTCATAGCTGTTAATGACCTTATTCCAACAACTTTTCTAAAATCAACTTCAAAGGCGCGCGTCATGTACTTGTGAAAATTGAACTTCGGGTTTCCCCTGCAATGGGTCTGCAGAAGCAATATTTTGCAACAGTTTAAAGACTTCTCTAGACATCTATACATTGACAGATGCTGAGGATTAACATACTTACCATAATGAACCCCGTTCGCAGTGTAACATAATCTGATTTGGTCACAGACGCATAAAATTGTTTGAAAAAGGAATGCTGAAAAAGAAAAGGCATTAGAAGTTACATTGTGCGAGTCATTGAGCAGTGGAAAGAAAAATAAAACTAATGAATGTTTTTGTATCCGTCTCAATTTTAACATCCCAAATGATCTAGGAAGATTGGTGCTCTATAGATTTGACGTTGTTATTGTTACAAGAGTCTCTTTATTCGTTAAGACGTTAACTATATTGTTCAGTTTTGTTACTTGAGATCATTTACTGTAACTGTAATGCTGCAGCACAAGAAAGAGTATCTACGTTGTTCGGTCAAAGGGTGTCCCAATGCATGTGCAATCTGGGGAGGGTCAATTGTTCATCACTTGTCCAAATGTGGTCCATTCTGCAATTTATAGCTGTTGATATCTTGGGTTTATTTCATGTGATGCCTGGGAAGTGAGCATTAAATGAACTAGAACAATGTAGGTAGAAAGTACAAAACTATATGTTCAGCTAAAAGAATCTCTTACTCCTACGTACCAAATAGAATAGCACAAAGACTTTTCGCTGTTTTTAATATTCGATGAAGATGCAAACTCTTACTGATAGATAGATAGATAGATAGATAGATAACATGACAGTTGTGTGTTGCAGAAGAGGAAAATGTTAGTAAGGATGTCCTGTCTTACCAACCAACCAAGCAAAGCTGAATTCTTTCCAATTCCCTTAAATCGACTCTTGATAAACTCGTGGTCTTGGACGCGGGTGAACTTTTTTCTCATAACTGCAAACAGAATGCGTCACGTAAGAAAGGAACGTGAAGTAGACATTCCACTGTAAAAAGATATTCACTTGCATATGATTCTCTTCCGATAAAAAAGAAATACAGAAGAGAATGAATTACATTATCCATTATTGGAACTTGCTGGACAAATAAGAAAAACAGGGAAATAAACCAAAAGAGACCAATTGAGTACAATTCAGAAAGATAATAGCATTACCCTCTTCTGGATTGCATTCCTTTTTCAAGATAGAATCCTCCCAAGCTTTCCATTGACGAATCTACACAATAGAGAACAAATTTATATGATGTAAACACATGACAAAACTACTCCCTCCTTCCCAAAGTCAGTGTCCTCTTTCCATTTTCGGAGGTAATTAGTCATACATGAATTACCAATAGTATCCATGTATTAAGTTAGTTAATATCTCGAGTTTGCTACAACACTATCCGACTTCTCCTCAATTTTTCTCAAAAGGGAAACAAAGACATGACTTACTTACCTTTATCCCTCCAAAAAGGATGGTTAGAGCGCAGAAGGTTACGTGCACAACAGCCATCACAAAGATAAATATATGAAGATGATGTAATGCAGTGGTAGATAGCAATGACACTTTCCCCTGAAAATAAACAATTAACAGAAAAAAGAAAAGAAATATCAATCTTCAATGAGTTGGCCGTTGAAAGAAATAAAGTATTAAGTACATGACACAATGGTTGGTGTAAGCAAATATCTTAATGGTTGGTCAATGCATTTAAAGAAAAACAAATGAAAAAATAGCATCTGTTTCAAGCTAAGAAATTTTCTAAACCAGCAGTGTAAGCAACCAGCATATACTACTATATCTGAACTACCTGAACAAAGAAAAGTAGTGATAAAGGAGCACACACTCGAGCATTTAGCATCAGCATATATAAAGAAGAAAGGGCAATAGAAAATAAAGAGCTTCACCAAAAAAATAAGGAATCTAAGAGAAAAGAAAAGGTTTATGCTTGGTATGTGTTCAATTTGTACCAAGAAAAGATCATATTTAGTAATAAAATTATGTGAAATCCATGTTTTATACAATAAAGGCAAGATGTCAACAGATTTGATGGTAATCCAAGTAGGTGGAGGGGAGTAGTCACAAGGACATATAATAATTAAATCAAACAAAATTCAAGGCTTTGAGTTCATACCAACCAATTACTAAACAAGAAGAGCATATGTTAGTATTGTAATGTACCATGAAGTACCTTTTCAGTACAGAAAGTAGAGGAAGAAGATTCGGAGAGGAGGCGGCGGCGACCAATGGGAGAAGAGAAGAAGAAACTCTGGAAATGGGAAGTGGTGGCAGAGGTAGTGTCACCTTCTTTAGTATTCTTACAGGGAAGCCAGTGAGTGCTTAAGCTTTCACTTATGCAGATTTGGGCAATTCTGTTTTGGAACACTGTGAGAAGTAGGGATATGAAGCCCAAAAGCATCAACTCTGAAACAGATAATTAAGGACATTGAGTTCATTATTATTATTATTCAATATATATAAATTATGATAATTATGAATTATCAGCTCAAACCTTCTTTGATTTTCTGTAAGGCCTCAAAGAGAGGCCTCTGGTCCCTTTTCTTCAAATACTGCAAAAACACAAAGAAAGATCAGAATTGTAAATATACAGTGAAGTAAGTATATTTTTAAAAGAAAAACATGCCTTGCCAGTGAGATGAATAGTCCTCTCGACGGCTAGAGATATGAGAACGATGACACTGCACACAGCAGCCACGATCCAAGTGGGCGTGTACTCTAAGGTTGTCCCTTCTTCTTCAGACATCTTCTTGATCTCTTGAGCTCTGCTACTATGGAAGATGAACAAAAATGGCTCAGTACATATATTTATATTTGATCAGTACATGTGATCTAACTCACTGGTTGACCCAGTAAATTAACTATCGAACCCAACCCTACCAACCAAGAGGCAGATCTCTTTTTATTCTTATCTTAATACTATTATTCATTACAACTAAAGAAACAAAGAAAAGCTACTTGTCTGTAATGTATTATGTTATGTATAGCTATCAATCAATGCGCACACAAAAGACGACAACAGTTCAGTAAAAAAGAAAAATGGACGATCATTTCATTTGAAAAGTATGTGGACGCTGTGGGTGGTCTATATATATTATCGTTTACGATAGTGTTGTGTTTTCAATTCACTTTTTAACGGTTACGGAGAAAAAATTACAGTAGATAATTTTATTTAATTAATTATATTTATGATGCCAAGTGTTAACGTCTGGAAAGTGAAAAGTGAAAAGGATTGTTGTTCTGGTCTATTATTAAAAATATTCTCCCCACGTTTTCCATGTGACAAACAGTGGATTGTGTTTGCGTTCATATTCATACAATCACACCTACTACAGACCAACGTGAGTTCGACCTCTGGAGTTGTGTCGACGATCTTGGTAAATTATACGCAATAATTAAAAATACACTATAAGATCTTATTGACATAAGAACACGGAACACCCTCCTAAATATTTCTCAATCCATGGTTATCTGAAACAGCTTTGGTTTACTTGAACAAGCTTGATTTGTGTTGAAACTATTGTAGAATGGCACCACAAAAGCGATGTCAATAAGCAAAATACACTCTTGAATCTACAGATTGGGCTCCGACAAACATTGGAACAACAATGTATTACACAAAGCAGAAACTTGGTAAAGTTTAATCCACATTCACGAGACAAATACAACCAGCAAACAGTCACATTTTATGGGGCCTAGAACAGAGTACAAATTTCATTTCCACACATCATTCCTCAGCAGCACTGGCAGCGCTCAAGTCCACACTGAGGTCAAGCGCCTGTTCCATAACCAAATATCAAACGCTTGAGAAAAGTTTTACCGTTTTAAGTCACAATCACCATTTCTGACTACCACCATACTTTGAGGTAAAAAATAGAGATACAAAGCTAAAATCTGAATATTTAGACAAAACGGATGGGATAGAAGGTTGAAGAGTTTGTACCTTTCCAGTTATCATGGTATACATGTTGAGTACATCAGTGACGGTGGATTCAAAGTGTGTTGTTGCATCATAACTCTGTTCAAATGCATCATGTAAAAATTAATATGCATCACATTAGTATAAGCAACACAAGAATATGGATCCTAGGGAGCGCTTAGAAAACATAAAACAAAACTCACCGTTGAGATGAAACAATTGTCCAAAGCAGGTTCATTTACCGGCTCATATCTGTCATAAATATCAAAGAATATTTCATCAACGGGACCCAAAAGCTCAATTCCTGCCTTCAGTTCAATCTCAGGCTGATCAGTTTCTGCCTCTGTTGATACAAATGCAATGAACTTGCCCTTTGGAGCAACATTGTGGGAGTATGAACAACAGAAAAGATACCTGCAGAACCACAGAAGTAAAATAAATTATGGTATTTGAACACACCATTTGATCATGTTCATCGTCTTTTGCTCAACTTAAATGTTGATTATGAATAGTGTTTTGGAAGTACATAATATCAAATAAAAAATTCAACTGGCTCTTCAAGCAACTGAAAGTGTATTCTAACATCCAAAAATCTAGGAGAAATACAATCATCAATTCATCATCCCCATCCTCTGTCAACACTATTAACTATGTTCTTGTCCAACAAGAGAATTACGCAAATAACAAAAATAATTCCACAGCTATTTCCTAAATGATAAAGCAATAATGTTTCATTTATGAATACAAAAAGCAAATCGTATTAAATAATGACTTCCATAGAGCTCTAAATTTAAAACATTCTACAAGATGTGAAAAAATACAATCGATATATCAATTAAATGAATAGATTTTCTTTTTCTTTTTCTGACCCACGAAAGTCATTCAATGTTTAAGCTATTTGCATATTTTATTATTTTAGGAAAAAAAATACAAAAACCTATGCAGGGTGAAAATAAGGGGCCAAGGCAGACTGTTGAGCAAGTATCCCAGAAATGCATAAATAGATATTTCAAATATAAAATATCTTCCAAGATAAAATACAAGCAGACTTACATGTCTGATTTGCGACCCAACTGTTTCTGAGGCAGGATAACCTGCACTGAATGAGAATCGTTGGTGTTTGGGATAGGGTGGCTCATAATTGCGATAGCCCTTGCAACCTTACCAACCTTCCTAACCTGTTAAAAGAATTACAGCTTTCAGTAAAGATAAAAAATAAAAACCAAAATGTATAGTTCACATTCCTATTCAATATTTTACATTCATACTTCTCACATAATCAAATCAGTCACAAGATTGTTAGTTACAGTAAGAACAATATTCATCTCATGATTCACATTTCCTTCTGCCAGATCAGCCTACAAAAAATTTGGACAGGTTTTGTTGGAGAGTAAAAATTTGCATACCACTAAGCTAGATAAATGAATGTGAGATCACCTGCATATTCTGAAAGCAAAAGTTCATGAACACTGATATTGAGTCCAAATAAGTGCTAGAACCATTACCTTGTTTGGCAAGTAAGATGGATCACAAACAACTTTTTTGCACCTAGCAGTTTCTCCCTCTGAAGTCACACCATTTACTTTACCTTCCTCGTCAAACTCTACCTGGTAATTAAGCAAGATCAGATTTCATGCCTAGCACACTACTAAAATCTACGCAAAGCTTCTTTTCAAAGACAAGCAGTAACTTAAAATAGAATGGCATAAAGAAGGTGTCAAACTCAAACTGGAGAACCATAAAGCAAATACCTTGCACTCAGGTTTGTTCAACATATATGTTCCACCATAAACCGCACTAAGT
This sequence comes from Pelargonium myrrhifolium, assembly GCA_036897405.1. Classification (NCBI taxonomy): domain Eukaryota; kingdom Viridiplantae; phylum Streptophyta; class Magnoliopsida; order Geraniales; family Geraniaceae; genus Pelargonium; species Pelargonium myrrhifolium. The sequence goes on along the minus strand of JAYMTK010001984.1, from coordinate 1,350 downwards.
CGTGCAAATCCCTGAAGAAATAGGAAAAATAAGTCAACTACCACAGCAGATCTCTTTAAGATGAGAGAGGGAGACAGAGTAAAAGGCACCTGTGGGAGCTCTCCTAATCCATACAAAGGATATATGTAAGGTGAACCTCCTTGAAAACGTGCAAGAGACTCCGCATAGAGCTATTAAATAATTGGGATTAGTTAATAATTAAATTGTACTATAATCCAAATCGATGAAGGAACTATCAATCACAAGCAGTTTTCACCTTCATTCGCTTCACAGTATCCAAAGCAGGCTCATTTAGGTAACGATCATCTCTATGAAGTGCCAATGCATGACCAATGAAGTCAATAGTGTTATCATCAAGACCATATTTTCTGCATGAAATATGAAAGATGAATAAGTTATTGTCATCATGGTATACCATTGTTATCTACAGTTGAAGCAACAAAGCTACTTTTAAAGTGCTATACAGAAGGAAATAAACATCACAAAATGGTAGGTATGGCCCCTATTCTGAAACATGTATAAACAAACAGACTGAGGTAAAATCATCAGGAAAGAAACAATGGCTAAGAATTAAATACATACATAAAGTTAAACTTAAATAAATAAATAATAGGGGCTAGTCATGAACACAAAACCAATAATACCAACTTTGTTTCAATTAACAGATATGTATCAAGTCAAATGAGATAACAAATGAAATTGCTGAAGTATGGCAAGTTATTGTTGTCCAGCCATGCTTCAGTGAAGGAACAGGTCAAACCACTTGGTGATCTTTAACTGATTCTGAATAGCAAATTAAGCTCTTAGTTTCCATTGCTGCAAAAGAAAACCAAAACAATACGAAGTATGCAGACCCATTGAAACCACCCAAACAACACATTTTCAATATCTTGATAGAATGCGGAGACAGATATGCAATGCAAACACTCACACACACAAACACAAACACAAACACACACACAAAACATTGGCTTACGCAATGAGCTCTTTAGTTGTAACTCTTGTCAAGTCCATCCCCTCATGTGTTTTGGGATCATTTTCATCATAATCCTGAACATATATGAAGAACTTGCGAGCACGGCGTTTCTCAAATAAACCCATAAGTGGGGATTTGAGAGCCTCCATGTCAGTCGCTGGCACTTTATGCACCTATTGAAGAGATTTATAGTGCAAAAACATGAGTATATATACAACTCAAATAGAAGACAAAAAGGTGGGGAAAAAACATGCACCTTTCCTTTATTGTAGACAAAGCTTCCATCCACAGCTTTGAAGTACAGATACTTAGTAACATCTGTATGTATGAGAACGCGTACAAGAGTGCCATTTGCCATCATAAACTAGCCACAC
>JAYMTK010001983.1:0-14897 GCA_036897405.1 Pelargonium myrrhifolium | reverse complement strand
GGGCGGATTAGCGGGTCAATCGTCATTCGGAAAACAAGTTTGAGCCTTAACCCATTTTGAAAAAAATACCAAATAAGCCATAAACATAAAGTAATAAATTGCATTTCTATTGAAAATTTGTTAAGGAAAATACAATTAAGAGTGTAAGAGTCACCCAAAACTATTCTTATGAGTGAAAAAACCATTAACAATGGATCATCACACTTAGCAACATAGCCTAGTGTGGTGGTCCAAGCTTAAGAAGATTCAACTTGATGACCAACAACAACATAACATGAGAAGAAATGTATATACTACCCTCAAAGTCGGATGAAGTAAATGAAGATTCATCTCGAAAACGAGAAGAATAAAAGCTCTCAACGTTCTTCTCCATTTAAATCAGAGAGAGAAAGGCTAAAGGGGAGTGTGTGAAATGTATTAGGGTTTATGGGTATAAAATATATTTATTATACTAAGTGGATGTGGCGGGTAGCGGATTGACCCGGAAGCCTATATGCTTGATTCTATATCCGACCGTAAAGAGAGCAGGGCGGGGCGGACTAATTCGTTTCCCTTAGCGGATTGAAGTGAAGCGGTTCATCAACGGGGCAGATGGCGGTTTGAATTTCCGAGTTGGCGAATTTACGGATTTTTTGAACACCCCTACTTGGTGGTGGAGATGGCTAACCTGTGCTCCGATTCCGATCTCCACCTTCTTTGTCTTCCTCTCTCCACAGCTTCGCTCAGATCCCACAACCCCCAACTATAGCCACCACAGCCGAGACACTACTTGTACTTGGATTAATGGATTTGTTGGATTAAGATTTTGATTTGTTTGATAAAGATTTTGATTTGTTGAAATATGAGATTATTGAGATTGGATTAAAGAATTGTTGTTTGATTTGATTATGAAATGTGTATTAAATTGTTTGATTTGATTATGAAATGTGTATTAAATTGTTTGATTGTTGTTTAATGGATTAAGATTTTATTACTTTTGCATCGATTATGAATTATCCGTCGAAGATATGAATTTTCCGGCAATATTATAAATTATCCGTCAAACTTGTGAATTTTCCGACGAAGTTATAAATTTTTCGGTAATGTTATAAAATTTCAGGCGTAATTTATGAATTTTTCCGGCGTAAATTATGAGGATAGGTGAGTTGGATGCCAATTAGGATAGATTTAGCTAAGTTGGAAAATTTTCGGATTTTAAAAAAAAAAATCCATGTCAGCACATTTAATGATGTTTTTGACGGATTGTAACAGTAAAAACTGACATGGTTCGCTTTCAAATAGTACAGGGACTAACTCGGTCCATTCTGAAATAGGGGAGCCAATTTGGTCTTTTTTTTTTTTAAGAATAAAAGGCGTACAAGACACCACTTCATTAATAGAGTAACAATCTGGGTACATGATCGAATTAAAAACAGTAAATCCTATCTACCTCAGGTCTTGATAAAGCCAACATTAGTATTGTAACCACAGACCTGTGTTGATAGACGAAACAACGTCACTCCCTAAAACCTGGCCCATACTAACTAAGCATCCCTCTCTGGATGAATGACTATACATGGCACCTCCTGGAACATATCAACGGAGACCAAAACAATCTTTATTCCCCACTTGGCAACCGTTCTGGCTACACTCCAGGCCCCCAAGTTCTTGAGTCATGAAAGTGTCTCACGAATTGTCATTGATCGCACAACAATCCCCCTTTGACAATTCTAGTGGCAGGTGTCTGTCCTTGCTATGCCCCTCTGTGTTAACGAAACTCTATCGAAACAGGGTCTGATCGGTGTCGATATGAGCCCAAAAACCATGCTTTTGAGATTAAGCCCAACCTTGCCGTCAAAATCAGCAGCGGAACAACAGATCAACGGAGCAAAGTAACGGCGGCGAGGACAGATCAACGATGAGACTCTCGACTTCGACCAAACGACACCGTCCTCTCTTACAACCCTCCAACCACGTTCCCTTTCGAATATGCAACACCAGCACACCAAACACCCCCTACAGCAACTCCAGTCGTCGGCAACAACACCACACTCCAACAACGGCGACCGCTAAAGCAACACACAAACCCTTTAACCTAACCTTTTTACTTCATTATACCGTAAACGCACACAACACCGAAACCCTGCCCAAGAAACCTACCACAACCCCCAGTCGTATGCCACCAGTCCCACAACCTTCCCTCCATCAATTTGCTTGGCCACCACCCAAAAGCACCAGCACCAGAACCAAAACCTCAAATCGGAACCCTAACAACTACTCTCCAAAACCCTAAACTTCCCTATTATTATTATTATAAAAATAAAAAACAAATGGCATTTTTGCCTTTTCATTTGTCAACAGGCGGAATTTGAGAAAAATTCAAATAGATGAGCTAATTATTAACCGAATGAAAGTATATAGTAGGAAATTGTAACTATCCCATCTTTTAAATACAATTAAAAAAGCCTTTTGTCACTCTCATTTCCTTGATCTCTTCGTCTACCGTTGCTGAAGGAATTGAATTCTGCTTGCAGTAGCCCAGAACAGACTCTTTGGAGGTATGATCCTGGCAACAAATAGCCCAGACAATGCAATCTTGTAGTCACTACAAAAGAAGCGTTTAAAGGCAATCATCGATAGATTCAATAAAATAGAAGAAAATATTTAAGAATTATTTACCGAGCTTCTGTTGAATCAAAATATCAAATTAATATAAAAAGTGTATCCTCAAAACAGCTTGTCATCATTATACTTAAAATGCAAAATTTTGGTTCAAAACAAAACTCAAAAAGAATTAGGCATGACAACATCCATCACTAGGGATCACTCTTCATCAGAATCTTCATCTTCATCGGCTCCAGCAGCAGAATTGAGAGCATTTAACCTTTCAACCAGCTTAGCCTTCCTCTCCTCATAAGTTAACTTCTTCAGGTTGAACCTGTGGCACAACATAAACCATTATAAAATAATACAATGCATGCAGTAAGGGTACCCATGAAGTAACTAAATAACATTAAGAACATCACCATTCTTTTGTCCCTTCCATTAGCTCAAGTTAATTGAACTATACGTCCAATGACATGGCACTGACGTGCCATTAAAATTTTTAAATAATAATTTAATTTGACATGTGGCACGTGACAAGTTGAAAATTGGTAAATTCAAATTCAAAATGACATGTGACAGTGTCACATGAGTGATAATTAAATGACACATCGGCATCAAGTCAACAGTCGGTCAGTTAAACTAACGGGAGGGTCTAAACTAAACCAAAGTGGTATAATTCAAGGACGTAAGTGGCTTATTTGAAGTTCAAGGACTGAAACGGTGATTTTTTAAAAGTTTGGGGACCCAATTGACCTTTAAACCAAATAATAAAGATTAGCACTAAACCAGGAGAAACCCATATATTCCTTAAAAGATAGCATCATTTTAATACATCCCATAGATAATGCTTTCCACTTATTTATTTACCAATCAACTTGTATTCATTATTATCAAACCAATATTTAAACTCAATCTGAAGCATTATATAGATGATATGTCCTAAACCATAGATAAGGCATACCTCTTGTGCTCCTTAGGAGGCTGCTTCGCTGCTTTCTTAATTGTTGGGTCAGCACGAATAGCAGCATGCACCTTTTTGTAAAGGGCCTCAATGTTGTCTGCCTCGATTCCTCTCTTAATATACTCGCTGAAATGAGACTGATACTTCTCAGGTTCATCTTCCATCAGAGTCTGCATAAAGCCCAAACAATTGATAGAAATTTCAAATCTAAACAAAATGATATAAAACTTTGCATATTAACCAAAATATCATCCAAAAGATATTTACCCTCATGTAGGCAGCAACATGACCACCATAGATGTACTTCCGGTGAACATCAGCATTAAGTTGCTTTCCCTCCTTGTCGAATCCAGCAAACCTCTTCTCGCTGTGAGGAATATCTAGTCCACCATCTAATGCTCCCTGAAGTCATGCAAGAGGGAAAACATTGTTGAAATTATACGAATAAAGAATTGTATAATCCAAGCTAAAACAAGCAAAAGAAGAATAATAACTTAAAGGTCAAAATATTGATAATATACTGTTGCCTTGTGGGTAAGAGTTGAATAACACAATCATTATCATGAACACCATCTTAATGACACAAGACTATAATAACAAAGAGAGAGATGAAAAATGTATTGATATCAAATAATAGCAACAAAAACTTGAAACTTGCTCCACAAGCGTCTCGACAGAGAGAAGTAAATGCAATAAAAATCATTTTTTTGAGTTTGTGTATGTGTAAGAAAATGTGATGTAAACAAAAGCAATTAAGGTGAAAAAGGCCAATTCAATCAATCAAAGAGGAAATAGGTGGGATGAAAGAGTATGGATTGTACTCAGTAGATTGTAGCCTATCAGTACGATTATAATTGTATGTTATTGAGAAAATTTAACAAGTTGAATACTGCCAAGAATCATCAAGTAAATGAAGCTTCTTAAAAATTTATTATTGATTACTGACTTCACACAAACAATAAGTAATGCAATACATATATAAATGTAGCAGGCGCATGTTTAAATATCTCTACGAGACAAAATATACCTTGAGAGCACCAAAAACACAATTTCCAGTTGTTGTTCTGATGAGACCAACATCAAGGAGAGCACGGAATGGTCTTCTGCTCTCTGCTGGTTCAACAGAGAAATCCTCCCCAGTAGCCTGTTCATGAAGATTTAATCCATTTATTCATAATCCCAGATAATGGTGAAATTCAAAGGCATACAAATGATGTGGTATGTACCTCAACATTACCCTCATACTCGTCATCCATCTCGAGCATTTTTAGAACTCGGCGGGCCAATAATAATCCAGTACAGTAAGCTGTATACATATACGTTTAAGAACAAATCCATAGAAACAAATGAAAAGTTTAGAAGTTATATTTAAAAAATAAGTAGTATACCAGCAGCATAGTTTGTAAGGCCAACTTCAAGACCAAATTGAGGTAGCTCATGTGAATAAGCCGCTGCAAGAACCATATCGCCAGTAATAGTGGCAGATGTAATTTGTGCTATAATATCCTTGTTAGTCTGAAGATAGTGTCAAGGTGAGTACAACTATAAATAATTCTATGTAGCAGTGCAGCCTAGAAAACAAAATAAGATAAAAGCAGAACTGCAACCACCAGAACATTAAATTGCAAAATGTAAGGCAAAGGATACAAATCGCACAACAAAACGATATTTGGGAGTATTGTACTTGTTTTTGTCCTGGTTAATTAGGCGAATCCTAGCCCGGTAGTCTGTCTTTCCCTCTACAGAATGCAAATAGATTATAAGAAAACACTTCACAATAGCAATAGTGACAATGAGAAGACACTGGAAATAGCATACCTCGCCTTCTCTTATACTTGACTTGGAACCGCTTGAAGTAAGCCCTAGGCTTTTGAGCTTTAATGTAAACCTGTTTTCAACAATTATTGACATTCTGAGTATTCTGATAGATTGACAACACTATGAGTTGTGCAAACAAATTACATAAAAACACACCATTTCATGTGAAACTAACTATATACAGTATGCATAGCAATTCTACATATTCAGCAAAAAAAGGACAAAAAAAGAAAAGAAAAGAAAAGAAAAGAAAAATTAAACTCACACCAATACACCATGCCTAATTGCCTACTGGCATCAAAACACTTAACATGATTAAGTTTTAGACTCTAATTCTGCTGGACAACCATAAAGATGGTGATGAAGCAACAAACCATTCATCATTGTCTATATACAAGTTGGCTATGTCTACAACATTAAAAAACGCTAAATAAATAGTGAGCATTAACAAAGTAGATAAATAGTTCATTTTCTTAAGTAAGACATTCAAATACAATTAGAGCCAACGATCATATAAATTCAGAAAACAGGTTGAATAACAATAACAAGTTAGGAGACTATATATGCAATCACAGTAAGAAAATCAAGCATTCGCATCTGTAAATGAAAAGTAGCAAATCTCCGGCGATTTTTTGTTCTTTTTTAACAAATCTGAGTTATGGTTGGTCGCCGATAAAAATGCAGGTTACGAGACTAATAAGAGAGAATTAACTAGACCACAAAGTGTGGTCAGTTTTGAAAATTACTCAGCGAAACAAACACAATACACACAACATGAAGCAACACAAGTTGTATACATTCCAGGCAATCAAATATAGCCGGATAGCTTCAAATACAACAGAGAAAGGAGATGGAGCAGCGAGACTCACCATTGTTGCGGTGGAGGCAGAGCTCGACGACAATGGCTAGGTCAAATGAAGAAGAAGAAGAAGAAGTGGGGGATAAGTGTGACCTACAAAAATAAAACTCTCAAATACCAAAACCCTAGTGACTTCTGCGATGCAAATCAACGGCCACGACGCATTCTCGTTGAGATTGCTAAAGACGCCCACTGTGGTAGCCCACACCAGTGTATAGTGGGCCCGAGACCAATCCTGTTTTCAAAGCCCAAATTTATCTTTTGTTGGTTTGGCCCAAAAATGTCAATTGGGCCTACTTAGTCAGATCCATTGAGTTGAGTGCTCTTGTTTTAGACGAATATACTCGTAATTTGGAATTGTAAAGCAAAACGACAGCGTGTAGGATCCTCCGTTCAGCTTCAAAATGACTACAGAATTGGAGTCCAGTGTCCACAATGAAATGCAACTAGATTGACTGTTTCGAGTGGCGGGACCCACAAAGAGTAACCAATCAGGTGATTGCCACGTAAGACTCCGATGATCTCAGCTCGAAGAAAAGGCAAAGGCAAAGCAGCTTCCCCTTCCCTTGTCAACACGCCTAAGTAAACAAAATTACAAATCCAACCCAACTCCACCTCTCATCTTCCACTTCACAACCGATCTCTCTTTCTCCCCCTTTTTCTTCTAATCCGAAACCCTAATCGCTCTATTCGATCGCTGCTCCTTGCTTTCCCTAATCCAATCACCATTTTCGAGGTACGTGTATTTTCGGTGGATTTTTTTTATATGTTTATTCTCTATCTCTCTCTGCGCAGATCGGTTACAGAACTGAGTGTGTGTTTGATTTCTTGATGCAGAGGATCAAGGGTTTCTGTTCGAGGAATCAATCATGTTCAACCGGCTTTTTGGGAAACCTAAACAGGATACCAATGCTCTCACAACGTTGGACAAGTTAAATGAGGTCATCGCCGGTTTTTTGCTCACCTGATAAATTTTAATTTCCATAATTTTTGAGGATGCAGGTTCTGTTTGAATTTGTCTCTCTTTTTTCTTTTACTGTAAATATGGTTATGGTTATGGTTCGGTGTTAGAATATGGTAATTGGAGTTGATATTGGGTAAAGAAACTAGTTTTGGGTTTGTCTGGTAGGTTGCATAGCTGCTGATACCATTCTCGGATGGTAAATGTTTAATATTGTTACATTTTTTGCTGTTTTCCTTCGAGCTGCTTGTGTACTTCTTGAAATAATGGTGGTGAAGTGGTCATGCTATATCTTTTGATCAGATTGTTAACAAAACAAAGTCCTTTGAATGCGAAATGCTGACACTTGTGTTGATCTCAATTCTCTAATACTTCAAACTTATTCCAATATGATAAGTCTAGTTGCATGCATGCTTCTCAAAACCCACTGATACAGTGAAATTAACTGCTACTGGTGCTGCTCTCAAGTTTCCAATAATTTCATGTTAACAAGTTTTGTTTTATGTACTGGTTTTGAATTTGCAATATCTTATATATCATGTCGTGTTGTAATGTTGTAAGCATAACTCGTAAAACAAGGAATGCAGAGTTTCTACTTCTTTCATGGGAAACCTGTTTGGATTTGTTGCTTAATTTAAAACTGTTATTATTGTTTTTGATATTATATGAATTGATTGGGATGTTACCAGGGAAGCACGAGCAGTGCTTTGATGACTTCTGCTGTTCTGCACCTTCTATTGATATAAAGAATTTTTGTAACTATTTAAAGAAGAGATTTTGGTATCTAGTATCTGTTGTGTTTGCATTGATTGCCTCCTGAAACTTAACCATTTTCCCTCATTGTGCAGACACTTGAAATGTTAGAGAAAAAGGAGAAAGTACTGATAAAGAAAGCCTCCGCAGAGGTTGAGAAGGCAAAGGAATTTACAAGAGCAAAGAACAAGAGAGGTATGGTTGCAAAGACTACTTTTTTTTTTTTAAGGAGATGTACTTTGGTTCGATAATAGAATGTGCTATAAGTACCATCTTTCCAATTCTCTTCTTGGATTAGTATTTCGGCATAACTACTGAAATTCAATATCTGTGGTTTTGCAAATTGTCTTCATTGATCACTATTGCAGCATTTTCATGCATTGTTTATTCTTGAAGTCATTGGGTTTGAGATATTTCAGGACTTCCTTTTCACTTCAAAAATTTCTTTTCGTGCAAATAGATAAGTGCTCTAGCTGTTTTATTGGAGTATGAGAACCCTTGTAATGCAATAGACTTTATCTAACCCTATCTTTTCCGGAAAAGAATTGTAGGTGGCCTACTGCTGTAGGATGAGATTTGTAAATTTCAATGTTAAATTTCCTTGTTTTAGTTCAGGATGGAAAATTTTGCTGTAGGACTAGGAACTAGGAACTTTGCTTTTGGAAATTTCTTTACCCAGACTCTTAACTATCTCAACATTCTCATTCGCTCAATTGTTTGTCACCGTAGCCCACACTATAGGTGCTTTCACCACTCCCTGCAACCACTATCGCTTTCACCAGTATCTACCTTCACTGTAACTTCACACCACTTCAATGATAATCAACATAATAAATGAACTACAACTTCTGCCACTGCAAAGCTGTATGCTGTTGCCTATACTTAAAATCTTCTGTCAATCATCTCAGAGTGCACTTCTATCTGTACTGCCACTGAGAAATGTTTTCTACATTCTCACCGTTCACTACCATCACACTCACCAATTCCTTGAAGGTCATTTAGTTATGACATTTTAGTTTGAAAATTTTGAGCTGTACTTGTCTCTCTAATAAAAACAGTTTAATTGTTTTGCCCCATCGTGTTCATTGTATTACTGTGTTAAACCTTAAAGTTATTTCCTTTCTAAGTTGTTATTGGTTATGCAGCGGCTATACAATGTCTGAAGAGGAAGAGGTTGTATGAACAGCAAATAGAGCAGCTTGGAAATTTCCAATTGCGAATCCATGATCAGGTAATGTTGTGTTTTAAGTTTATTAATGTTTGGGAAAGCTCTGCAATGAGTATTCTGTGTTTTTTTTTTCCTTTTAGATGATTCATTAGGTGCACCATGTCATTGACATCAATTTTGCAGATGATAATGTTAGAGGGCGCCAAAGCCACAACTGAGACTGTAGATGCATTGAGAACTGGAGCAGCTGCAATGAAGGCAATGCAGAAAGCAACGTGAGTATCGGTGTTTCTTTGTTCATCATCCCCATATATATATCTAACACAATCCCACTGTTGTTTCTGTGAGAAGTGCTGCTGACGTGCCATTTTTTTTTCTGCAGGAATATAGATGATGTCGATAAAACAATGGATGAGATCAACGAGCAGACTGAGAACATGAAGCAGATTCAGGAAGCATTGTCAACTCCCATTGGTGCAGCTGCTGATTTTGACGAGGTAAATTTCCAATATTAATTGTGGCTTGTTCATGAGAAGAGTACTTTCTCCTTTTATTATTGGCATTGTCAATATATTGAGTCAATTTGTCTTTGTCACACAGGATGAATTAGAAGCAGAACTTGAAGAATTGGAAGGCGCAGAGTTGGAGGAGCAGCTTCTTCAGCCTGCAACTACAGCCCCTGCGGCTCCAGTGCATGTCCCAGCTGGAAGGCAACCAACTCGGCCTATTCCTCAAAAGCGCACAGCTGAGGAAGATGAACTTGCTGCATTGCAGGCTGAGATGGCACTTTAAGCAGGTGGCTGTTATCTATTTGAATTCAATTGTAGAAAATTAGGGATGCACCTTGTCCAGTATCAATCTATATTGATCTTTGGTCCATGTTCAGAGTCTGTTATTCAGTTTGATAGAGCCATAACTATACATTCTTCAAAGCATAAATTTTTATGATGTTTCAAATTCCTGTGTTAACCTTAATATGTACTATATACATTTGCAGGGGTATTATCGCACATAACAGGGATATCATATCTTGTGTAAAGATTTGTGATCGGGTTTCTAATGCCCTTTTCATGCATCCAGATATGTGTGTGGATTCGCTGCTAGATGGACAATGTATATAAAGGTGGCATAAACAGATGTCCCCTTTAAAAATTATTGTATTCTGGTTTCTGGAGATTGAGAACTAGTTTTATCTTTTTTGTTTCTTTGATTTTTATTGGACACCATTTTATCACCAAGTGAATAGTTCCTTTGAAGTACATAAGATAAGAGGCATATAACATCAACAAGTATCATTGAGGGGTTGTTTACATAATTTATGGGTTTATTCATTAACTTAATTTTCATTTGTTTATGGTGAAAATTCAAAATTGAATTGAATCAAGTGTGCTATGGTATTTTGGTGTTCAAATAATTGATGGCTTCCAAGTAAACAGATGCCAGTTTCGTAGTGAAATAAATTGCAAGCCTAGTTACACATTTTGTTCAATTTTATTAAGGCTGATTTTGGTTATTATATGAATATCATCACCATCAAAAATTCCTTCTGAATTGGTCAACACGGCTTAAACAGGTATTGTTTCCTGAGCTTTTGTCCGCGTTATATCTTCCATTTATTACATTCTATCTATGCCATTTATATCCAAAGCATTTGCTCTATAAAAGGTAAACATATGGATTGACGTAAACCTTTTAAGAATAAGAATGACACAACAGTCATAAATACATATGACACCGTGTTTCAACGTATTATAACACATTACTATATTTATTTATTTTTAAAACAGATGATAACCCTATATTATCATTTCGTATGTCAATGGTCAGATCTAATCGAAACTAGTTTTCTCTCTCATCACGTAAAATATATTTGATACCGTAAAGAAAACTTAATTACTAAAATGCACTTAGGTCAATGAAGTCGATAAACGCTGCCGAGGAAAAGGAACTGAAGGATCCGTTTGATCTCTCAGAGGGGACACAAATGCAATTGAAATCACATACCAAGAGAGCTAAGAGGTTAGCGGCATAGATAATTAAACTAATACGGTGTCAAAGAGAGGCTTTATTATCACTGTCACCAGTCGGGGCATAGAAATTAAGGAGAAGACAACCGCAACTGAAAAAATACTAGTAACCTAAGAAAGCGACGAAATTCCTGCCCACGAAGCTTTTGAAGAGCTTGAACGCGGCGGGGTCCCAGAGACAAAGCATACTGCCCGAGCGGCCGACGGGCGGGGAAACATAAGACTGAATGTTCGGGAGGCTCCAGATACTGCGAACGATGAAGGGGGAGAGAGAGACTGAAGCTTGCTCTCTTGAATGAATACAATTTACATATTATGTTTGATGATAAGACAGTGTAAACAATGGCACCGAACATCCCCAGATATTCCATGAGAGGAGGCTCACGGTCGGAGCTGGTGAGCTGAGGCGGCTTAGGGGCGGCGTGAAGCGGCTTCGATCTGATGTATCTGTTCGATGGCTTCTTCCTTCGGGCCTCTGGCTCTAAATCCGAGGGTTTTGCAGTACTCCCTAGTAGGGTTGTGGATTCAGAGGAAGAGGATGGAGGTTGGTTTGCATGAGGTGCATGTGGGATGTGTCGAGATGAGTGCTGTTGGTGGGCGTGATTGCGCGAAATTGGGTGCGTAGAGACTGTGGTCTCCAAAGAGATTGAGATCTGATTTCGAGGAGAGCAGTCAGTGTCGAAATTATTGGCCTCATTATTATTGAGAGTAATGGAATGGGGAGGAAAAGCGGGGCCCACATGATTGGTACGAGCTAAAAGCCAAAATTTGTCCGAAGAGGGAGTGTCGTGACAGACGTCATCATTGATGACAAAACCAGGGGGTGCAACGCCGAATCTCCGATTAGGGGGGGTTGGGGGTCAACGCTTATGATCAGGTGAAGATGAGATTGAGAGGGTCTTGGATTTGGCTTAGGGGACAGGAGGGCCCACCATTCTCAAGGCCCATGTTTCTACTGACAGCATCTGAGTCAACGGACGCACCATCATCTTCAGACACACCGGCTGGCGAGGGAGCAGATGAAGGTGATTCGCCGAATATTACCACACCAGGGTGTTGAAAGGGAAGAGTCGAGCATGAAGCGAGCCTCCGTTCAAATGGCCGAGAGACGATCCGTGAGGATCAACAACTGATCTAGATCAATGTGGTTGTCGGAAATGGTGGTTGGATGAGCTGTGACTAGGACTCCAAAAAGCCTTGAGATGTCGAGGAAAGTCTTCATGCCTCAGGCCTAGAAAGGGATGTTTGTGACGAAGATCTAGCAGAAACAACCCCCATGGCGGGTGAAAGGAGACCAGTCGGTAAATGTCGAGAACCATTAGAAGAACCAGCTCTACCTGGAACCTTCCATGGCGGAGAACGTCTCATAGTCATGGAACGAGAGAATAAAATACATATTCCTGATCGAGTGGATAGACACGTTGAGGAAGGTCGTTGAGAGAAATTTATTTTAAAAATACTCGCCCGAGCTGTTTTCCCTAGCGATGTCGAGGATGCTCCACTGCAGTTGGTTGTCGAGAGCTTGATCAGCGAAACCCATGCACTGGAGGAGAAGGCGGGGATGGGGAGAGGTCGAGGTCGAGGACCCGCCTTCATGAAGTGTTCGATATGTGTGCGAGTTCTGGCTACGGTTGGGAGAGAGCTTCGGGGGACAATAAGGCGCTTGCAACTCCCTCGAAGATAGAAGGGAACACCGCGAGAGCTGGAGGCATTGGACGTCGTCGCTGGGTGTTTTGCGAGGGCGACGATGAACCGGTTGTTGAGTAGCAACGACCCGTTTAGGATGTTGATAACCCTATTGGCCTCGAAAAGGCCATCCAACGTGACAAAGCCAAAGCGTTTGCCCTTGAGGTTGGTCTTCCTCGGTACAAGACAAGAGGTCACGTTTGTCTGCATGACAAAGATATTTCTCAGCCATTTTGGAGTCATGGTGGGAGGGAGGTTCCCCACAAAGATTGTTATTGCTACGGACAAAGAAGACTTCCCCATGATGGGTTTGAGATTACTGCCATGTCGCGACCGCGAAAGGTTGTGAAAAAGGGTTATATGTGTTTTCTTTTTTCTGTCTTCTTCATGGATAGGGCAACACAGTTACAGCGCCGCCGCCATACTTCTCGCCGTTGTGTGTCAGAATTGGTGAATCTGAGTTGTAAAGGTGGGCTTTGTGGGGAGTTTCTTATTCATGGGGTGGAGAGCGATTAGGAGTGTCGGTGGAGCAAAGGTGGGACGAGTAAGTGAGGCTATCAGTTGAGTAGGTGGTCAGTGGAAGGTCGCAACCGGATGGAGGCTCATCGGACCAAAATCATCGAGTGTCCGGCAAAGATCTGGTCGACTTTAACCAGGGTCCGACAACCGACTGTGGTGACGGTACTAGAGCTGGCCTTAATCAGACTTGGATTACTTAGATAGGTCTCCCTTGTATTAGTTAGCTTAATTAATGTTTGTGTGATTTTATCTTGTAATATGTTGATTCAATGAAATTGGATGCTTTTGCACCATTTTTCTCAAAAAAATAAAAAATTACACTTTTCTTTTTCTTTTTTTGCTTCTTTGAGTATCATATGTTTTGACGGGTGGTATTAATTAAAACAATACCTAGTAATCTAAAGACTTTTTTTTTATTCTTAATTTGAAAATTTCACACAAAGCTTGTACATTCAGGTAAGTTTGAACTGAATATAGGAAACCGTCTCAAATTGGGTGAACTTCTTGTAAAGAGAAATTGTCATATAGAGGAAGTCATGAATACGCACTTTACATGTTATTTTTATTTGATTTTATTTTAGTTAACTTCAGTATCAGAGGATCGAGATTCATTGATCAGAACTCAGAATAGAGCTAATGAGGATGCGAATTTTACTTCTGCTTCTTTGTTTTCGTGCTGCAATTTTAGTTCATGGGCAGCTCCAAACAGGTAAGTAATTGTTATTTATGATGTGTAGAAATATGAATAAAATTGTGTTTTTTGAATTAAACCCATCATGAACTTGCCTAGAATTTGTGTTTTTGTGGGTTTTGTTGCCATAGAAACAACTTAGATTTGATCCCATGAAAAGTTTCTCATGTTAGCATTTGCATTTCACATTATTGTGTCTTGTGGGTACTCAATTTATGGTTTAATGACTCAGTGGAAATGGCTTTGTTTCTTACTAGTTGTGTGAAATAGGAAGTACATTGTGTTTGATGGTTGATTCCATAAAACCCTACGAAAAATCCATTTACCCATTTTAGATTATCAAATTTTGGTGGGCCACATAGTGTTTGACAGTTGATTCAATGAGAGACTCATGAAAAATCACAGATTGTTTAGGTTCTTTGGTTCAGATTGTCAATTTGGTGTGAAATTTGAATTTTAGCTAAAACCAAATAGATTTTCTGATATGCTAATCATATTTCATTACATTACTGTTTGCTTAGGTTTCATAAGCATAGATTGTGGCTCTCCAATGAATTTCAACTTTGTTGATATTGATACCAACATTAGCTATACCTCAGACGTAGCCTACATAGAAATCGGAGTAAACAAGAACATATCCTCTAAATATTCTTATCCAAACAATCCTAATCTACCACAACGACTATCTGATCTTCGGAGTTTTCCTCGAGAGAACAAAAACGGTTACTCCTTAGCGACTGCTTCTGGAAAAGGCGGTCTGTATTTGATTAGGGCTCGTCATAGTTCATTAGCAATCATCTTGAAATCTCATTGTTTTTTAAATGATATCTAATATTAGATTTGAGATCAAATGAAACACTAACAAATA
>JAYMTK010001982.1:0-14901 GCA_036897405.1 Pelargonium myrrhifolium | reverse complement strand
TTACTTGCAATACAATTAAAACTGTGTAGGATAAATAAATACATTAAAATGTTGAAATATATTCATTATAAACCTAAACATTTTCCATTATCACATTAAAGACATGTGAAAATACATGTAAAATTAATATATGTGTGAATCCTCCTCCTTATATATATATATATATATGGAAAAGTATTTTTCCAACAATATATACAAGAAATCAATGTCGTATGTGACATTTGGAAAACGTTACGCTTATTATGTTTTGAAATTTTGATAAGGTTACTACAACAACGATGACGAAACTGCCCGGACCATCGACAAAAATGGATGGTTGCACACCGGAGACATTGGCTATATAGATGATGATGGATACATCTACATTGTGGATAGGATTAAAGAGTTAATTAAATACAAAGGGTTTCAAGTAAGACCAACAAATACTTTCCAAATTAAGAAAGCTTATCGTGCAAGCAATTAATTAATAACCTAGTTTTATTGAAAATGAATCATTTGCAGGTAGCTCCTGCCGAGTTAGAGGCCATTCTCTTGACACATGCCTCAGTTGAAGATGCAGCAGTTGTGCCGTAAGTACATATATATCATGTATACTTATTTGAATGGAATATATACATATATATATATATGAGTTAAATCTTCAACATTGACAATTCAGAAAGGCTTATGATGATGATAATAAAATCATGATGAATTCATATTTTTGTTTTACATTTCACTTTATATTTTCAAATAAATGTCATACAATTAAGATTAAACTTTAAACACACATAAAATCATTATTTTTTATTTGGGGTACTATTATCTTGATTTCACGCTACTTTAAGCTTTAGTTGATATCTAATAGTTTTCGAGAGGAACATGATGATAGTTTGAGTTTATAAAAAGTACATTTTCATCAACTTATTTTATTATTTTTAGTCTAAACCAAAATTTATAAAATGTGTAGGAGTAACCACTAAAGATGACGCAGTTGGTTAATTCAGCTGTGTGGGTGGGATAAGGTCTCATGATCGATCCCCACTCAACACATTTTTGGTGGTGGTAAGAGACCACTTTGGTTCAGTAAGGTGCCAAAAGCCCGTGGTGGCGGTGGTGTAAGAGACCACTTGGTGCAATAAGGTGCCAAAAGCCCTACGCTAGGGTTAAGAGGCAAAATCTCTTTCCTGAATACTATTGGTTCCTTGTTCGAGCTTGTATATATATGCTTTGAAGGTTCCTTAGGTCGTTGCAAGATAGGATTTCGACACCTTTCTGTATCAAAAAACAATGTGTAAGAGCTTTTCCCTCGATATAAAATTTTATATTTTTGGATAGTTTAGAGGTAAAAACTTTTTTAACCCTATTAATATGAGAAAACCTTAGTTGCACAAACTTAAATGTACCCTTGATAGACTGATCTCACATGCCTTTAATTTTATGTTGTCACTTAAGCGTCTATGCACTTAAATGCTCTTACGTAATTCATGTCATGTAACTTGCTACTGCAGGTTGCCAGATGAAGAGGCTGGAGAGATACCGGCGGCGTGTATAGTAATGAACCCTAGCGCGAAGGAGAGTGAAGAAGATATAATGAAATATGTAGCATCCAATGTTGCGGGTTACAAGAAAGTGAGGGTGGTGCAATTTGTGGACACCATACCAAAATCACCTTCGGGGAAGATAATGAGAAGGCTACTTAGAGACAAGTTGGCTGAGAAGATGACCAAGCTTGGCCAGATCAGCTAGCTAGCTACCACCTAATCGAATTCCCCATTTTTTTTACTGTCTAATATTTATTAACTACGTAATATAAATCAACCGACTCATTATATACATTAATGAAGCTTCGATCTACTACCATGTATACGTACGTACATGTTTATTGATTTGATCACTAATTGTATGTGTCCTTTCAAGGCATATATGTCTTCACAAAGTTACTCAATACTACACGTGCTATACATAGCCAATTATGTATCAACTTTATATACAATAATTGACCCAGTTTCGTTACATAAATGATCTTGTTATAATTACGAAAAAATGGATTCAGATAAAATTGTTTAGTAGAGTCGAAACAATTAATTAATATTTATGTAAAATATAATAACATAAATATTCATTTATAATTAACAAATAGTATATATTTTTTCCATCTCCTTTGTTTTTTTTTTCGCTTTTCCTTGTCTACCCTAAAAAATATATAATAAAATTACAAGTCCAATTATTAGTTTAAGTCTAATACCAAAATTCGTGAAAAAAATGATGGGGAAATAATGAATTTCTTAAAACTAGTTAGGTCATATATATCCACTATAAAATTTCAAATTTCCAACAAGGACACACACACGTATATATGTATGTGTGTGTACAAGTAAAAATAAATAAAAATAGAGCGTATATATATTTTAAAAAAAAAAAAGAATAATGGGGACAACTCTTCCCAAAGAACCTAGAGTAAATCCGTCACCGATCATAATTAAATAAATGGTAATACATGATAAATATTTCATTTCTTTATTGAACCCATTTTTTCTTAGATAAATGGGTAATTGTTATGAGTTAATACATCATCAAACCTGCTAATTTTTGGATTCGAGCTTGTTTTGTATATATTTAAAATTATGTATAAGTGTTTATCCAAACACCGAAATTGTTTAAGCTATCATAAGTACTATATATAAACAAGTTTCTTTTTAGTTCTATTGAGATATTTTTGCATGAGCATGCTCATAATGTTTATAAAATGTATTTTCTCAAGATGACCCTTAAACAGTTTGTTCAGCCAAACAACGTCGATTATCCGCATACAAATACTAATGTAAAATCCCTATAATTATTGCCTAATGTGTGCACGTGGATTACTTAAGGTAACTATAGCCCTAAGATCTTGCAGTTTTACTAAATAATAGTAATTGTTTGAATAATCGGGGGCCACCTCAATCCACACAAGATTAGTAGTTTAATATAAACAAGTGGATACTAAATTAATCCATATTTTAACTTAAATTTATGTGCTTAAAGTGCATAACCCACGTCTTAATCAGCCTACCGATGCAAGAATCGTGATTCCCGACAATTTGATTATTTATGCTTTCGATCACATCACATGTTTGCCAAATATTGTAATAAAATCCTAGGTCTGTTTTAAATTTTAATTTGGTGTATTTCAATGTCAACTAGTACAAGTTGTTGAAAGAATATAAATTTTTTCAACTAAATAATAATAAATTATTCATGGGTTTATTAAGTTGGACTATAATAAAATTCTTTAGTATGCTTCTTGGTTTAGAGGATCTTGTAATAAATGCCTAGCTCATAAATAACAAAACATTCATATGGCAAAACTTATTCTTAAATAATTCAACTTTCAGAGCTTCCATTCATTATTTTCATTTGCCAAACCAAAATCAAAACCCTAATTGACATTGCTAGGTTAAGCCCTATTAGCTCTATACTACAATTTCACTAGTTTATAAGTCATAATGGTTGCTTAGTAACTCTACTACAAAATTGGAAGTAATTGAATGAGAAATTGAAAATAATTGTTCAAAAAAGTTAGTAATGTTAGTCTCAGTTTCTGCCCAACTTGGGAGGACCGGTATCATGTGGGTCGCTAGATTGCAATGGGTGTACTTTAGGCTGGGTCGAGTGGTGCAGAAGTGGTTTTGGACCCAAGGGACATGAAGGTAATGTAGACAACTAGGGAGGCGATGGGGGTGGCATGAGATTGTAATAGAGTCGGACTCCAGTTTGATAATTTTGCCGATTCGGGCAGGGAGAATGGGTTTGTTGTTGGAGGATTGTTTCAACTTAGTTACTTTAATATATATATATGTGTGTGTATGTATATGGTAGTTTTTTTTTTTTAATATATATCGTTTTGTGAATCAAGTGACCTATGATAAATATGCTAAGATTTCTAATTATGTCCTATATCGATCATATGTTGGTTAGCGAAGGAGGTCCTGTAAAATGTTTTATGTTATGTTGCGAATTATTTGATTCTTCAAACTTGATGAACCATAACCAAACATCTTCGATCATCGTTAAAACTCTAGCAAACCAGAACTTCTAATAATCAAAAACCAAAGCTTTTAGTAACTTAATAGTTTATTGAATATCTTTTGTGAACATAAATACAAATTAAAAGATATCAATGACCAATTAAACCTTACATTTATGTTAGTATTGTTTAAGTTGTTTGTATTGAAAAAAAAACATACAACAACTCCCAATTACTCTTTTCCACCGACTACAATTTTGAGTTATAGGATTTTAACAACTTCTAATAAATGATGTTTGGAAAATACTTAGGCCGTTACAGCTAAGTATAAAAGTTATGCATAAACGTAATGTTCATAATTTCTTTTATAGCTACTGTAGAAGACTCATCTACAAGTGGATGAAATTTGGGTTGGTTGTTAGCATATATACGAGGTTTTGAACCAATGAAAATGGTCATTGAAACAAAGTAATATAGTTTATTTGAGTATTTAAATTCCCTGTGTAAGAAAAATGGTACTATACACTAACACCATATTAGTGTGTTGGTACGTAAATGATACTCCCAAGTTTTTTTAAACAAAAAGTTGAGCTTAATTATCGGCGTTGACCGGAAAGAAAAGTCGTGGAGTCCGAGTGGACTCAGTGTAAAGTAAAACTCGGTGCCTGGGCTGGGGCAAGCAAAGCTGTAATGTAATAGAAGAGTATGGACTGACACTGCACACAGTGTGCGTGGGTGTCCGTATAGGGACACATGTCTCTTTGTTGTGGCTCTGATGTGAAACCAAATTAAAATGATTTAATTTAATTTAATTTTACTTGAAAATGAAATGAAATGATTTGAACCGGAAAGCTCAGCTCAGCTCAACTCAACTCGTCTTCTTCTTCTTCGTCTTCTTGACTCTCGCATTTACCGAAGTCGTCTTCTCTGCACTGCTCTGTTCTGTTCGCAGCCCCAATTTTCGCTTTCTGCGAATCGGAAATCGAAATTTCGCTCTTCAGCTTTTTCCTCTTTGTCCGAAGATTCCTTTTTTCCCGATTGAGCGAGGCAGAGGCTCGAGTCGGACAGAGAGGTAAGGATTTTGCATTTTGCGAGAATCTGTGCTTCCTTTTATAATTTATCGGGATTGGCGAGGAAAAGGAAAGCGGATGATTTCTTTTCTCCGGATTTTGTTTTCGGACGGAAAATGGATTTTTACTTTTTTTTTTAGAGAGAGCAATAATGATTTTTCTGGTTTCAGAGGAACAATCTGTTCTTCTTTTGCTGCTCGGATTGATATAACGTTTTTGTTTGATATCACACCTTCCATAATGTGGAGTGTTTGGCTGTTTCTTCGTGTGTGTGTATATTGATTTTCTCGGGAAAGTGACGCTGCAAGGAACGCACACGGCACCGTTTGATCACTAGGAAAACTCATTGATTTTTATGTTTGTTCAGTTTCCGTGGAAAGTGTTCTCTTTCATTTCAAATCAGAACCTACTATACAGTAGAGGGGGGACCAAGTCTTTCCTAAAACTTACACAAACCCTAGGATGGGGACCATGACTTACCTAAGACTTGGTTTGCATTAGTTATGACAATTTTAGCTTCAATGCCAATTTGTCCTGGTTATGTTTCATTGCAGAAAGAAATTAACAAAATAACATTATTGCAGTAATAATTTTAACACTCATAGTCCATTTTTGGTTTTCCTTTCTATTTATTGATCATTGATTAGTTGGGTGTCAATAAGTAAATTTGGTGAATTTATTTATTTTTATTATCTAAACGTGATGCATACATGCTTGTTGATTAATTGCTGTGGCTCGATTACATTGCTGTATTGATTATCAGAGGAGATTTGTGGGTTGGTTATAGGGATTAGGGAACTAGTTATTTATCTTCCTTTTTTATGAGGTTCTAAAGTTTCAATGCTCGGTTGGTGCGAGGCGAATTTGATGACTACTTTCAAGCTTGCCCTGATATTTAATGGTGTGTATTATTGGCAGTGAATTGAAAGCACTGAATAGCTGGAAGCAAAGGTGTGATGTTAAAAGGTGAAACATTACAATTCAATTTTGGCAGTACTTCCCGGAAATTATTGAGAGAGAGAAACAGATGGTGTGGTAGAAGTGTGGTTAATTTCAAATGGGTAGATGGATAACGGTAAAATTTCAGAGGAATTTGGCCAGATATAGAGAATAGAGAGTCAGTAAACCACAAACTGTTGTAGGAGCTAGGGGAACATTTACCATCTTATCTGGGACCAGAGGTGGTTGTTTCTTTGAATGGTGGGCACTTGCAAGAGGTAGCCGACAAAGAACTTTGGGCATGTGAAGTGTAGAGCCAGAGGGCAAGGGAGATCATAGTTTTAGATGCTTAGCTCTGAATATTCTTCCATGGAAGTGTTACAGTGATTTATTAACCCTCTGAACCGGAGAAATTGAGATGGCTAATCATTTGATAATATGAGTTTTTGAAGGTAAGGTTGTATTTTTGATATAGCTTAGCTTAATTGGTTGTCTGTTGTATTACATTTTATTTCATTGTACTGGGTGATCTTTTTCTGTCTTGTTTACTGTTTAATTATCTGTGAGTCAATGTTGAAGCATTGGATTAAAATCTGATTTTAGTCAATCCTTGCAGGATCTAGTTGCAGTTGCTTGTGCATTCTATGGGGAAGACTGCCTGAAGTGAAGTGAAGAGAAGTGAATTGAAGTTCTGTCTCACTAATGGAGTGGAATGCAAAAAGCCCCTTACAGTGGGACTGGGAGAATCTAATTATGTTCAATGCAAAAACAACTGAATATCCTAAGAAGCTAAGACCATCAGACTGGGTAATTGATGGCGAGGGATCCATTGATTTTGGTTCTTTCTATTCATCTGCTGGGGGTGGGGTTGGTGGTGGTTCTGGCTCCGATGTGGGACATGGTTCTTCAAAGAGCTCCAAATCAGCTTCCATTAATTCTTCATCAATTGGGGAAGTGAAAGGTTCCAAATTCACTCTTGAAGCTTTCGAAGACATTCCTGAAGATTTTAGTAAGAAAAAAGATTTTGCCAAGCCCCACCTGACTAGCTCTTCTCCTACATTTGAGGCTTCAGTCGGCTCTGGTGAGCCATTACTTGGTTTGAAGCTTGGAAAACGGACATACTTTGAAGATGTTTGTGCGGGGAGCAATTCTAAGGCCCCATCGGCTGTGATTCCCATGTCATCGGAGACACCAACTAAGAAATCCAAGACCAATTGTCTGAGTACACACACTCAACGCTGTCAAGTTGAAGGCTGTAATCTTGACCTCTCGTCTGCTAAAAGTTACCACCGCAAACACAGAGTTTGTGAAAGTCATTCCAAGTGTCCAAAGGTCACTGTAGGTGGACAAGAGCGACGGTTTTGCCAGCAATGTAGTAGGTAAAGTTCAAACGAGACTGTTGGTATGTTAGAATCTAATTAAATCAACAAACAATTTGGTACTGTTTACTTTAGAATCTTCCCTAAGGGAGTTTCCCATGTGTATTTTGTCTAATATTGCATTTAAATTCAATTTAGAATTCTAATTAGAATCTTAATCTGAGCATTATGTCGGTCTTCAACGCTTCATGTTGAAGGTTCCATGGTTTGTCAGAGTTTGATGAAAAGAAGCGAAGCTGCCGGAAGCGTCTTTCTGATCACAATGCAAGGCGCCGCAAGCCACAGCCAGAAGCTGTTCGGTTAAATCAAGGAAGGCTGTCTTCATCATTCAATGGTAATCTTTTCTAACTCGCACCTTTTTTGTCCTTTCCCCTCTGTAGATTTTATTGCTTGATTACCTTGAAAATGAGCATGCTATTAAACTTTGCGTCTCAACTTCAATCTGTGTCCATCTCCTACAATGCAGTGCTCTCATATTCTGAGTTGCAAACATTTCACGGAAACAAATATTTGGTAATTAGCTGTAGTTTCATCCCCGGCATTTGGTAATGTCATCAATTCAACAAATAATTTATTAGCTTAAACTAATTTATAATGGGCCCTAAGGCATATAGAGTTTGAACTTTGAAGAACACCTTATTTATTTCTGGAATTAACCACACCCTATTCACACAGCATTTTAGTTTTCCAAAGGGATACTATATGATTTATGCACTCTTGTTACCTTTTAATTCTTATGCACTTTCTTTGAATTTCATAATAGCCTTTCAACTTTCAGTCTTGCCCTTGCTTATCTAGCTTCAAATTATGGTCAATTGTAAACTTTGTCATAGTATACACCATTTAGTCAAGAAGGATTTCATTGGAACCGATGGACAAACTTCACTGAATTGCAGACTTGACTTGGTAATCTTGCCTCAATACACACCAGTTGGAACCAATCTTTTTCACTCCAATAGAACTCTCTTGAATTTGCATATTCAAGCATCATTTATCTGTCACTTACTAAAGCTGTTATGCATACTATTTTTTTTTTTTTTTTTTTTTTTTAATTTTTTGCAATACTATTTCAAGTTTATATCCACAACTGGTAGACATGCTGGGATTATTTCTGCAGATACGAGGCAACAGATGAACCTGGTGTTTAATAGGGCACCTATTGTTCATGCAAAGGCAGGTGCAACTTTAACATGGGAAAGCACATGTGAGTCCAACTTTACACAGACAAAAGGGTATCAGTTTAAGCCTACAAAAGCAGGGTTTGATGGACAACTCCATTTTGCTAGCAATGAGCTGCAAGCTCCAATCTCTAGGGTTTGTCATGATTCCAACAGGCTCTTACCCTCCAAGGTGATCACAGCTGAGGTTCTCCAAGGTTTGTTTCTCTTATTGACCTATATGATTGTTCATGTTTATACCATCAAATTGATTCTGGATTTCACATGCTTTGGCAAGAATTTGTTAACATTGTTAATGTTGCAGGTCTAGAAGAATCTGGGATCTCTTCCAACTTTGAAGCAACGCAGGATCTTCATCGTGCTCTCTCTCTTCTGTCAACTAATTCTTGGTCTTCGTCTGAACCAAAAGCTATACACGCAACTCATATGAGCTTGCCTCAGTTGTCTACAGCAGTGCACACGACAGCCCGAACCTTGGAATACTGGCAAAGCAGCGCACAAGAGTCTACAAGATCTAAAGTTCACTCGTGGACCTCGCCAAGCGATGGAAGCAATCACTTTCAAGAGTTTCAGCTGCTCAAAGCGCCTTATGACAGTGAATTCTATTCCAGTGAGTTGAACTAATTAACTAGTTCAAGACAAAGTTTTATGCAAACCACTCTCTAGGTTAGGCTAAATAACAGACTTTCATGTGGGTAACGTTGTTCTTTATTTACTAATTATCCTACTCTTATTTTATTGCTCCCATGCTGGTGGAATTTATCTTATCTAACTTTAAAATGATTGAACTCATGTTGCTGCTATTCTCTTAAGAAACTGTAGCAATCATGATTGGCACTTCTCCATCTTTTCATATGAGATTGATTCAAAGAAATGAAAGTGAAACAATTATTTCTCAATAATAATGTCTGGAAGTTGGGATTTTTTATCAAATAATTTCATTAATGCATAATGTCACTCGTCTCTTTTTTCCTTCCAAATCAAATCAGAAATCCATATTACTTGTATAAAAAAAAAAAAGTGGGGGCCATGTTTAATACGTTAACAATCAGTTTTAAAGCGTGACAATTTTTTTAAGAATTTATCTACCAGTCATTCCATACATAGAATAAAGAACATTACAAACACCATAACTTTGAGAGCTTGAAATTCTTAAGCATATAAGCCACAATTGGAAAAGCAAGTTTAAAATGTTTCTTGGGCATTGCAAGAGAATCTAGTAGTATTCAAAAGCTTTATAGTCTTACAAAGATGTTATTAGTAATTCATGTCATAACTAACTTCCTAAAAGAGAAAAGTATCACTTATTTTGGGACAAAATTGCAAGACAAACTGAACACTCATATTAGGACGGATGGAGTATTTTGAAGGAGAGAGATCAACAAGTGTTGGAATGTTCATTGTAAAATGAGGAAATAGTACCATTCTTGTTATTAGAGTTCTCCAAGTTGCACCAAATTCCATAGAAAATAAGCAAAGATCCAACAAGCCCCAGATAAGCTTGTCAAAAGCTTTCTCAAAGTCCAATTTTTATCACAACTGCATTTGATTTGTTTCTTTTCAATTCAAAGATTACTTCATTTGCTATAAGATCACCATCAAGAATCTACACGTTCATAAAAACATTATGCACATCACTGGCTAGAGAACCAATGACAAGTTTGTACATTGAAGAGACCACACTATTGGGCCTTAAGTCGTCCAATTTTGAGGTAAAGGACACTTTAAAACGAGGGCTATGAATCATGAATCAACTTCTTTTTTTCTTCAATGGATGAGGCCTCAAAATCATGGAGGAAAGTAAGTTCATTAACTTGACCTATGTACTGACTAAAAGGAACCACTAAAACCAAAACATTTTGGGACAATCCCACCAAAAGAATGGAATTTCAAATTATGCTATATCCAAGTGCAACCCACTAAAATAATGAAAATCTTAATTGAAGTGAGAAAAAGAAAATTTAAAACTCGACATGAATATGGGACGGACACAACATATCAGTGGGCTCTCTGCTGCTGAAAATTATTCATGTAAAATGCAATGTAACATGCTACTGTTAGATGAGTTGATTTTCAGATTTACAAAACCCTAACATATAGAAACCGAAACCAACCTGTAGAATCTTTCCCGGACTACACATCAGAAGAATTCCATAATGACCATAAAATACCATACCAGTTAATACAACAACTGACATGGGTATTACGAATGCTAGAGTAACTGGACACACAACCGCTGCAACATGAGGGACGACATGACCCTTACTGAGCAATGCTGGACGACACCTTCTCAACCCTCAAACAACTCCTACAACTCACTGGAACAGTAGACAATTGAAAATTAAATGAAGCCGATGACTGAATAGAAAAAACTAATAATATACACATACATATATACTAGAAGATCTATGTTATATATATATATATATATATATATATATAGATAGAGAGAGAGAGAGAGAGAGAGAGAGAGAGCGCTTTGCAACATATCCTTAACCATATAGGTAGCATGTAGTTTGTGAATTTGAATACTCATCGAGTATGTAGCATTTACAACGATGATTAGCCAAAACAAGAATTCCAACAAGTGAATGGACATACAGTGGAAATACGTCATACAACAAACCTGATCATTCTCATCTGCATTTGGTGAAGGGGACCTTGTTGACTCAGCCGGCTTGTCAGCCCCACAATTCTGCCTATTGCACTTCGTCCTAAAAGGATAGTTTATGTTGTTACATTTCTCACACTTCCAGCTCCCCTCTGGCATCTTTTGCTCTGAAAGATATGAGATAATATAAGTATATTACTAAAACAGTGAATCCAACCAACTCTTAAGAAAAGAGGGGGAACTTACTAGAATTCTTATCGGATTTTGCAGGCTGCACATTGAAGAGAGCATTATAATACATTAGACCATAAGACCAAGTTGAGAACCTAACTGATTCAGAACAATAAGTAAATTTCTAACTTCAGCATCTTGTCAGTAAAATGCTGGTGGCCAAGAGTACATGGGCTAGGCCAAAGTGGAAACATAAGGTACAGGTTTGTCCAGTAAGTTAAATTCCTTGGCTAAAGAACTAGGACCCAGTTCCTGCCTTCTCCAAGGGATTATTGTTGGTACAAAATGGTCTATTAGTACCTAGTACTTTCTTTTGTAGAGAAACCAAAAGAGAATTGCAACTATTCTGAAGAAGCAGTACAAACCTGAAAACCAGGCTTCGGTGTATTGCACTTTCTCATGTTGCAAACAGTTCTGAAAGAAAAATTCATATTTCCACATTTTGGGCATGTCCAGTCATTATCACGGGTTGCATCTGCAATCAAAAGAAAAGAAAAAGGAAAACTTGTGGATCAAGCTCACGTTGTCACTTGTCAGTCATTTGCTTGGAGTTTCATATGGAATAAATAGCCATAGTAAAACAAACCTGCACCCTTCTTTTGTGACTTATCATCTGGAAAAAACCCTGGCCTTGGCCCCTGCAGAAATAGGCCCTAGTAAATAACATTTACATTTTAAATATAAGAGCTCTATGACAAGTTAATATAATTGCAAGCATGCAAATGTTTCGCAACTCCTCTATAGAGGGATAATGTTCAATGATTACCCATTTATTATTATTATCAAGTAGTATTCAGTTGGCACTTTTAGCATGTTGTTTTGGGTAAGAGATGAGAAAAGATGAAGAAATGATCAAATGACATGTGCATGTGACATATGAGAATTAGAGATATTAAATTCTACATGGATAAAGATTTTTCCAGTTCTTTATAACACACACACACACACACACACAAATCTGTACTCACCATTGCAGCAGGGCCCATGGGCAATCCCAAGCCACTGTACCGGTCCACGAGAGCAGGCATTCCATACATTCCACCTGGAAAAAAACAAAGTATTATCTGGTCATTAACACAATAGAGTATGGGATGCAAAATGCTTTGAAAGTTATTAATGAAAGCCTTCTGACACAAAAATACTAACCCCAAAAAATGGTACGGAAAAAAAATCTAGAAGGAACACATAAAACAAGTACGTTGTCACGAGAAATGAAAAAAAAAAACAAAACAAACCATTGGCCACCATGGATCCACCAGAATAAGGTGTTGGTGCTGGTAAATGCAGAGGGCGATAAGGACTGCCACCAGAAAGGCGGGTACCATAATTGTAATGATAGGCTGATCCCCCCGGAAATGGGACATCATAAGGAGGAATAGAAGATCCATAAGGTGGAACACCCACACCAAGATACATTGAAGAGGGTGCAGCTGGACCTAAATAAGGAGCTGCAGCTGAGTAATTCTGGGGAGGTTGCATAGGCTTTGCAGCAGATTTCTGAAAAGGAGAAGAGAATAAATTATTGCAAAAATCTATGTAGGTATATGGTAACCCCAGCTTTTTTTAACTATTAAAGAAATAATAAGACCCATAAAATTTTTATCTCAAACAAATTTAACTGAAAAATCATTAAAATACAAAACAAACAATTCTAAGAATACTCTAGTTCATCAAAGCTATAAAGAACGTAATATCTTACCACAAGATGATCAGCTGGCCTTGGTTGAGTGCAGTTACGCATATTGCAAGTTGTCCTGAACGAAAAATTGGCATTGCCACAGCTTGGGCAGGTCCAGTCATCCTCCCTACGACTACCTACCAAAAACAAGATTTATCAATTCACATCTCAATACGATAACCAAAGAAAAGTAAGAAACATCAACTGGCAGTATGCATAAGACATGTAAAGTACCACAGCATAATTAATTATCTATTTGCAGTTACTAAGTTCATTGGAGAAGAGGCTATCAGAGCGTGAATGCAGTCCCAGAAATATAGGCATGAGCTACCTGAAAATCCCCTAAAGTAATTTTACATCTATATAGAAACAATGGTGCATCATCAGGAGCAAAAATAATGAACTGTACTCCAAATATAATCATGGACACAAATCACAGTGATCATCCTCCCCGACTAACATAGATATTTGACCCCATTATAATTTATTCTTAGATCATTCGCATTCTTCAATAATATTAAGCTAGAAAAGATACGGGGATGATTTCTTTTTATCACACAAAGAGTACCAAGAAGGCACATTATAGCAAATTTGGCAGCTTCTACATAACAAAATATTCTCACACCTCCCATATATACCAATTAGCAAATTAAATGACCGTCCTATGTTCATGAAACAGTACCTAAATGAAACAAAAATAACAAACAACTCCTATAGAGTATAGACACAACAGAGGTGCCAATGTAAAGATAGCATACCATCTGTTCTAGCACGCTTGGCTGCTGAAGAGTTTCTGTTATCCACCTGTACACCATAGCTCATTCTTCAGCAATTAAAACATACTAATAATGTATTTGGCAATCTATTAAATTGGAATTTGGAATTAATAACCATTAACTGAAACCCTAATCAACTATCAGCCTCCGGAATTCAAATTGGGGTTCCCAGCTGAGCATGACAATTCTCTTGTCAGCTAATACACCTTAAATTACATATCTAATTTGCACGTGCCAAATGTGAAATCTTCAAATTCCATAACCACAATGACAAACCTAATTTCGCAGCAACCAAACAGGGAACACAGCTCCATTATTTGAAAAATTATAGAAAAAAATATAACAATTAAATTGGTATTATGCTGTACATATCCAACAAAATCATTTTTCTTTTCTTTTCAAAATCACAAGTTCCTTTTCCCATCCCTCGTATTGAAATGTCAATTCGACAACTGGAGGAAAATACATCGAACAAGAAGACAATATTGCTAGATATATCTCCATTAAAAAAAATCAAAAAATTAAAAAAAAAACAATAATGAGCAGATCAGTCACCTGAGACATGACGGTGGCTGGGTAGAGAACGGTGAGATCTTCGATTCGAAGAGAGTTCAGTGTTTGTTTGTGGCCTTCGGCTTGGAGCTATGATGGAATAGAAGACTCTTCGTGATAAAACCCGTTGGAGTTTTTATATTATACGACGAGTTCGTACACTGCCGCGCTTCGAATCATTCATTATTGTCTTCTGGGAAGATCTAGACGGTCCAGATAGGAGGACTGATTTGATAAACGGTTAAGATGGGGTATCCGATTATGTAATTAAAAGCTAGGGATAAAGATCTATTTGGTCATTGTACTATCAAAAGTTGACTAATTTGGTCACTATACTTTAAAATAGACCAGTTTGATCAGTATACTATCCAAAAGTAAACCCCGTTGGTCACCGCCGTTAACTTCCGTTAACTTTTCCGTTAACTTAATTCAAAAATAAATTAAAATGTCACGTGTTGGTTAAAATATAAAAATAAATAAAAATTTATATTAATTTAAA
>JAYMTK010001981.1:0-14909 GCA_036897405.1 Pelargonium myrrhifolium | reverse complement strand
TCCAACTCTTTACCAACTTTTTACAATTTTGAACCAAACATAGTATTCACTTTCAACAACACGGGATTCTTAATTTTCCGTTCATTTTCCCATGTGTCAAATGCCCTTATCAACTTACTTTCCCGTTGCCAAACGATACCTTAATCTTTTATGAAATACACGTTCTTTCTATTTCAAGTCATTAATTTGTTTCCAACTTTCAAGTAGAGTTGGCAATCAAGGCCCAACCCACCGACGGTTGTAATGATAATAACTATGTCTTCATTATCATTCATTTCAAAGATGCAACTGATCTGTGACGACGGACGGACGGACGGGTCCACTGAAAAAAGGTGAGGTGTTGCAGTTTACCATTACGATCAAGCAGCTACAAATGCTAATGCAATGAATGAATGAGTTCACCACACAAAATATTGCAACAAATTTCCATCAGAACAGAGAATTCAAATCCACTAATCC
This sequence comes from Pelargonium myrrhifolium, assembly GCA_036897405.1. Taxonomy (NCBI): domain Eukaryota; kingdom Viridiplantae; phylum Streptophyta; class Magnoliopsida; order Geraniales; family Geraniaceae; genus Pelargonium; species Pelargonium myrrhifolium. Next base: position 14,450 of record JAYMTK010001981.1, on the reverse strand, counting down.
AAATTATTACTAACATGTGAAATATTATGCATCATCTATTCTCCTTCCAAATGGTCTAATAAAATAGTAGTAATTTAGCTGTCTGTTATCATTTACAATTTCTGGTCGCTGTACATCAACTAACAATAATGCATAACTACTCATTAATAGATAAAATAAATAAATAAGTTGAAAACAACTGTTTTTCATTTCTTCAATCCATAATCCTCCTCCTTCCCCATTTTTGTTTTGTTTTGTTTGTGAAAAACAAAGTGACCCCTTGGAGCTCAAACCCATGCAAGTATGTATATCAAATGCAAAAATAGGGTCTGAGCAGCCGGAATCAACTCTTCCATCTAAATATCTTGCAACAATCTCAACTGTCTTCACTAACAAATCCATTTATACACAATTTTCTTTACCCAACCCAACCCAACCCGACCCGAACCCAAAAAAAAAATATAATAATAATAGTAAAAAGAATTCTCCCAATACTTGCTCTCTAGTGGTGTCTTGTATTTGCACTGCGGAGTGTCACACCATGTAAAAATTTTGTATATCCAAGTAAACTAAGCTTCCCATCTGTATTTCGGATCCAATCTTTCAGGATTGAATAAGCTGAGGGGCCCAGATTCAATTCCTGCACCAAATCGCCAATGAAATACTAGTTAAAAACACAATGGGGAGGCCGAACATATTCTGTGTGAGAAATTCAGTTTTTCTAACCCGTGCCAACTCTTCGACAGAGATGACTCTGTTGCCCTCCAGTTCAAATTGATCAAAAGCAGCGGACACAATCTGCTCCCACCCTTCAAGTGCCTCCAATTGATGTGTGCTGATTGCAGCTGCGCAGAACTCTTCGAAGTCCATCTTTCTATAAGCTAGTGGTTCCATCTAGAAGATCAAACAGTAGAGCAGGAACTAAGATATTGAATATTTTAATTAGAAAAGAAAAAAAAAAATCAAAGCTTTATACAAGACAGTCTACAAACACAAGAAACAAACAAATTGAGAAGCAAAACTGAAAAGTGATGTGAATATACAAAATTCCAAAATAGTTTCACTATGAATCCTAAATTAAACGTTTTACTGCAAAAAAGAAAGATAACAATGTGATGGATGATAAAGTATTAAAAACAATAACAAAGAGACCATCACATTTGAAGGCTAGAGATAAATTGCAATAAAAATACGAAACCTGTGGCATATTAAAACCATAAGTGGATGTACTATATATATGTAGTAGAGACATTTGAAGCCCTGAAAAAATTTCCCTTGATAGAAAATGGTAAGATGACCTACCAAATTTAGAATATCAGGAACCCTCGACTCCCTCATGGCATCAGTTGCATTTCGGACAAGAGCCTGCAAAACAATTCATTTTTGAATTATAAAATTGAACAAGTGCACCTTTATTATCTAATTAAATGAAACTTTTATGCAAACATATAGACCAAAGGAAACAGAAGCAGAAATTAACCATTTTGAAATTGTCAAGAGAGACACGCCCATCTTTGTTTGGTTCCAACAGCTGAAATTGAGCTCTAAGATACACAAGCTCATCCTCGGTCAAAGCTTTAGAAAGAGCCTGCAATCACAAGACATTATGGAGATGAGAGCTTGTTTCCAACAAGACCTATCCTGAATAAAGATATTCATATGCATATATAATATCAGCTTCAATCACAAGTGTTTGAGGCTACAAACATATATAAGGGTCTAAAAAGGTAATTGCTAGGGAATAAAATTTCCACCTAATTAATTTCAGCATTATCAAAGGAATGCCTACTATGTTTTTAAGCATACAATCAGGGACGGATTCACATTATGTGCATTGGTGGCAGCTGCCCCCACAAACAAAATTGTTGCACTATAAATCTTGTATTTATCAATTAAAATCCTTGTATTTATCAATATTATTTGATAAAATTTAAACTATTGCACCCACAAGACTTTTAGTTTTTGTCCTAATAATTTAATGAAAAATTTATTCTTATAGTTTGCCCCACTGAACAAAATTTTTAGATCCGTCCCTGCATACAATAAAGACAAGATATATTGTATCAAGTAAAAAAGTGATAAGAAATCCTGATGTAATCTGCAAAAATGCCTGTTCATTTATAATATACTGCCATTTGAAAGCTAACTGAAGAAGAATAAAGAATATACCTTAAGTGCTGCACGTTTGAAAGGAGTTGCATGAAGGTATGACTTGACTAGCTTATAGATCAATATATCCAATGGGATGGGCCTAGTGTCGTTCCGTAACCACGGGTGAGCTGCAATAACAAAGTGTTCTTTATCAGTTTCAAGTTTCAACTAATCCCTCCAATAAAACTGATTTGCACATAACACAACAGAACATTCACAGGAAAAAAATATTACTACTTACTTAAAGCTTGGACTGCAGTCATTCTCTTTCTATAGTCCTTATTCAGTAGCCTTTTCACAAAGTCCTTGGCCTCTGGAGAGACAGAAGGCCAAGGCAAATCTTCAAAGTTAGGATCAGCTCTAAGTACAGCACGAAATATCCCTGATTCTGTCCTTGCCCAGAAAGGCCGACTTCCACATAACAAGATATATGTAATAACACCTATGCTCCATATATCTGCTTCCAGACTATAAGATCTGTGAAGGACTTCAGGTGCGACATAGTACGCACTTCCAACGATGTCATTAAGTCTTTCATCTGCATTCATACACAAGATAAAAAGAAGAAAATAAGTAAAGACCTTCCTGTACTTGAGAAGAAAAAAAGAAAGAATGAACACTGCCAAAGTCCACTGATATTACTATTCTGCACATGATATCAAGGAATGTGGTCACCTACATGCATACGATCCAAATTACCTTTACCTTTTTTTGAGAGAGAATTACCTTTACCTATTTAAGAATAGTCCACCACAAGTGTGTTCTTTTCAAAAAAAAGAATTAGAAATAAACAACAATGATGTTATAGCATATAAGAGCAAATAATACTCTTAGTTTGTTCATAAACATTTTTGGAAAGAAGAAAAAACACTATTGTCCTGTCTCTTCTGTCGGTAGGTCAACCATTGGGGCAAGTGGTCTAAGGCAATTGGTCCCCTCGAGGTCTCAGGTTCAAGCCTCCCTTCACGTGTTGGTATTGCCGATAAAAAAAAAGGTCAACCATTGAGAGAGAGAGAGAGAGAGTTCTAAACATCAAGTGGAAATGATTTGATTTAAGTTCATTACATATCTAACATAGAATTAAACCACAAAAGATCACTGTGAAATGTCGAGACTTCTACATCATCACAATCACTGGAAAAAGAAATTAGAACATTATCTGTAAGGTGTAGACTAAACTTCAATCTATGAACTTGCAATAATTTTAGTGGTAATAGCCTGAGATCCACTAATCCTTCCTCCAAAATGTTGTTTCAACAAAGTAATTTCCATACTGAGCACAGTTTCACCAGCTAATACTAGCATCCATGCTATACCCTGCCTTTACCTTAGGAGCCAATTTAGGCTTATATAGCGTACCATTTTTTTTTTTCCGAAGACACAACAAATATCAGAACAAAAGTTATAGGGATAGTTTCCGAAACTCAGGGATATAAAATAATTTACACCAATAACTCAATTAAATGTCTTTATGTATATTAAGCAGCTCATTATATGAGAAGGGTAATGCTTTGGAAAAGGAAATAGGCAGTCTTCTTTTTTATTAAACACACACACACACATCAGAAGTTCGCATATATTTATGAAAAGAAAATGACATTATTCAGAGGTGGACTGATAAATAGAGAGATGATCTTAAACTATAACCTGGTCTGATAAAGTCGGAAAGACCAAAATCAATAAGCTTCATATCAGCATCTTCACTTCTTGAAGTGAAAAGAAAATTCTGTTCAAATAAGAGGGAACAGTATCAATCATAGTTAAACATCAGAACTTGACTCAAACAAGAAGGGCTGAAATTGAAGAGCAAAAACCTCTGGCTTTAAGTCTCGGTGAACAACGCCTTGAAGATGACAAAATGCAACCACACTTAGAATTTGCACAACTATAACTTTTGCATCTTCCTCTGTGTACCGTCCTCCTCTACAATAAGAAAGAGTATAATCTAAAATTTCTGTTGTAAATAGTTCTATAAAATATGTTATATAAAAGCATCAACATCAATATTACCTCGACAAAATTCTGTCTAGAAGCTCTCCACCTTCACACAATCTGGTACATAATCAACAATTAAGATATGTCAGAACCAAATTCAGAAATGTGGAACTGATTTTGCTGATGCTACAACCATTCAACTGATGACAACCAGTAATTACAATTTCCTTGCAGAGCAAAGCATAAAATTCATTAATAGAATGTTTTATACTCGAAAAGTATAAACATCCAATCCAAGGAACGCTAGAAGGATGAAACAATTAGCTCAACCTGAGTAAATAAGAATGTACACTAACATAATTCCCATAGACACGACCTTAGAGGGTTAGCAGATCAGAGATAGCTAAATAGATAATAAGAGCAAATGCAGTCTTAAGATGTCACAATGTATGAAACACATATACTTGGAATTACAAACAGGAAAAGACATACTCCATGACTATGTATACATTATTGGCATCCTCATACGCATCATGAAATTTGACCAGATTTTGATGACCTGATAATGCTTTCAATATTTTCACTTCTCTACGGACATCTTCAATTGATATAGCTGTTGTCATCTGAGAAGTGAACATAACACATCAATAAATTATTTATGAAAATGAGTTAGAAAAGCACTAAAATGAACTTCAAGTTCAAGTCAAACATCATCACCAACAACATTGGGAAAAAAATCCTTTAAAGGAAAACATTATTCACTTGCACATATGATGAGAGATAGTAATAAATCCCTACTTTTTATATTTGGCTGTACAAGACATCAAAATCATAATACAAATTTCTATGAACGTCAGGCGCGACCTCTTGGTTCTTAATTGGAAAACTATAGATGAAATATCAATGAGCGGAAAGGGAAAATTAGCGTAGACCACAAGAAAAAGACAACAATAAGTGATGAGGGGCTAGCTATTTGAACTACGCATGTGATCAAACATTCTAGGATACCTTCCTATTGAGAGTGCTTATGGAAAAGTAGAAAGGAGAAAAGACTTGCACCTAATTTTTATTGACCTATAAAAGACACAACAATGCTTGGAGAGAAGTGAAAGTTTGAGCAGAAGCTAAAGTTCAAGAGAATCAAGTTGGTTTGTGTCAAGTAGATCTACTATAGAAGCTATCTTTATATTGAAAGGGATTATGATAAAGACAAAATATGCAGAGAAACACAAAGATTTTCGCCTAGCTTTGACTGACCTAGAGAAAGTGATGAGGTTCCTTGAGAAGTTTCATTGTGGGTACTTACTAGTTACCAAAGGGGTACATCTTAAATATACTAATTTAGTCAGAGATAGACGTAGCGTATCTACTAACATACAGGCTAGTAAAAGAATCACAAGAGATCTTTTCATTACAATACAATTACATCAAGGATATAATCTATACTCTTTCCTTTTTGCCTTATCATTAATGAAGTCACGAGACCTTTTGAAGCTGAGGTCCTTTGATGCATTTTTTTCAGAGAATATTATTTTGCATGATGAGAGTACATCGGGAATAGATAGATGGAGAGACGCATTAGAATCGAAGGGAACTAGAATAAGTAGGACCAAAATTGAACACATGGTGTGTAATTCAGCAAAAATAGGGGGTGAATAATGATTCAATTATATTGGAAGATAAAATGATAAAATAAAAATCACTAAAAGTGATTATTTTAGGTACCATGAATTTAAAATTCAAAAGAATGGAGAGTTAAAGAGGATATTGAAAATAGAGTAACTGCGGATGGTTGAAGTGAAGAAGGGTTTCAAGAGTTCTTAGAAATAAAAGAATCACTCTAAAGTTGATAAGAAAATTTATGTTGAATAACACATGATATTGGGCTCCAAGAAGATTTTACAACCCATAAGATGGGATAGCAAATATGAAATGCTTAGGAGGATTTGTAGTAGCAACTTGAAGGATGCAAAAGTTTGGTAGCTTCAGCTGAAGATAAGATGAGGGAGAACAGCCTAAGGTAGTTTGGAAATGTGCAGCATAGGGAGGTTAGTATCCTTGTGTGTAACTGTGAGATAATTCAGCCAAAAGCAACTAAAAGGGGTAAGTATATACCTAAGTTAACATGAAAAGAAGTTGTCAAAAAGATGTGATTGCACGTGACTTAGTGGAGGAGATAACATTAGATAGAATAGAATGACGGAAGAGAATATGAGCAGAAGATCCTGAAGAGTTCTGCAAAAATATCCGTGTATCTAATCCCACCATCATTTGGGACACAACTTGATTGTTGTTTGCACAACTTTAATTGTGGCCTAGGTTCCTCATCCACATTAATTCTTTACACTCCTTACATATTTGGGATGGAGCATGCATGGGAATGAAATTTTTCTAGCCAACACACTCTTCAAACAGTTGCAAGTATCAACATAAGAATCTTTCTAGTGGACAAATTTTACAAGGAACATTCATGTTCTATATTTTTAACCAGTTTTGCTCTTGATAAAAGCAAATTACCACTATGCCTCAAGGTTATTTCTTTTATATGTTATTTTAAGTTTGACGTGTAAAAGTTATTAAACCCCAAGTTGACATCTAAAGCAGTAGAGAGCTTTTAAGTTTTAAGTACAAATAATATTATCAGAAATAATAAAAACTAGACTACTATTTTAGTATTTATCAATTATCACACACATAATTTAGGTAGACATACCATCATCATTAATCTGTCTATGTAACGAAATCCACTCATTTAATGTACAACACAGAACAAAAAAGTAGTATAACCCTCACGAGTTTCTTGTTTTTTTCCAGCCACAAGTTCAATAGCCTGAGTAATTATTCATCAAAACAGCTTGCTAAAGATACTGTTTAGTTCAACATTTTTTTTTTAATAAAATATCAACAGATCTGTTCATATAAATATTTTGGCAGAGCTTTAAGACATCTAAAGCCTTCAACTATTTCTTGATTTTTTGTCTCTGAATCTTGGTCCTACCTAAAGGCATTGCTCTATTCCTTATTGGCAGAGTAAGAGATATAAAACGATGAATCATCTACTAATTAAGCTATAAAAAATTTAGACCACACAGATATCAAATCAAGTTGTAAGGGTTTGTTACCCTGCTATCCTCAGTTAGAGCTACCACCAGGAAGACAAAGAACACACAAAACACTGTACAAAATGTAGAGGGACAAGTCCACTATGAGCAAGGTTGGTAGAATAGATGGAAAGAATGATCAACAGATTTGCGTGAATGAAATGGATCCATCCTCTACTTGGCAGATGGAAATGCATGAGATGGATGTAGTTCCCCATTCATCCAAAGCCCCAATTTGCATCCGACCAATTTGAATGGATATATGGACAGATAACACTGCATTTATTACTTTGACAAAAATGACCTAGTAATATGAAGAAAGATCCCAAAATCATCACTTCCTGCGATTCTCTCTTTCCCAATAAAATATGGTTTCTCAGTCATTTATTTCTTAGATCACTTGAAGAAAAACGACAAAACCCCGTAAGATATGGTTTAAAACCATGATACAAATTTGTGGGCCAACAGTTCAAACTAGTAATATGCGAATTAATACCTCAATGAACAGCAATCACCAATCGACATGTCAACTTCTTTCGTAGAATGGTTATGCAAGAACCAGAATGATCACATGATAATGTCTAATTATTGCACCATAACCACTAGAAGGAAATAATGACACGTATTTTAACCTTTTTGGTTGAACAGATTACATGCATAGTATCTATATTAGATAAATAGTAATGCATGGATAATTACATAGCATTTTTTTTTTTTTTTTGAAATAATTACATAGCATTTTTAATATTAAAGGTTTCCAAGTTGAATTCCAGTCAGATGCTTCCAATGCCTGTAGGATTCTTAGTATCTTGTCAGTTAGGAAAACCATGCTCCCATAATGTAATGGTAAGTCTATTCATACTTTCTGCATTTTTCTTCTTCACTAATTAGATCCACTCCCATACACCCAAACATCTTTGCGAATTAGAACAAGTTCAAACAAGTATTAATCTAAATGTGTAAAACATTTCTTCTGAGAAAACGGATTAAGAACTAAGCTTAAACTTGCAATAACCAGAACTCTACACATGGAAATGAATTAGACCTAGAAACCATATACTAATAGAAACACAATAACACAGTCAATTAGAAGAAGAAGAAAAAAAACTGAAGGGGTCCAGAATGAGAACAAACCATATTCCCAATCCAAACAAATTCAGAGAAAACCCAATCCAGTTCTCAATTTCTTAAGTTCCAACAAAGAGAGAATAAACAATCTCCACTGATCAAATTACCTAAACAGATTATAGACAAAAATTTAGCGGTGATCAAGTGATGCAACAAGAGAACAAATAAACCTAATTGTCAGAAATCGGGAAATTAATAGCAACACAGTACCTTTGCTTTAGAAATGATCTTCGCTGCAACAGGCTGGTCCTTAAGCTCACCCTTCTTGCCCACCGCCGAGCAAGTGTGCCCAAAATGCCCTCTCCCCACTTCCTTCCCCAACTCATACTTGGCACCAAAATTCTTCGCATAGCCAAAGCTCTTGTCCAGCGACTGCTGCGGTTCCCCCTGATCGTCCCCACCAGTCCCATCCTCCGGGATCGGGCTGTCCTTGGGTTTGTTGTACCCGAGCCGCTTCACCAGCGCCGACTTGATGTGCTTGGCCGGAGATGGCGGCGGGAACGGCCTCCTGAAGAATTTCCTCCCGGGCGTGGCGGCGCCCCTCGCCGGCGACGGCGACACTCCTCCGGGGAGCGGGCTGGCGTACGAGCCCTGCGGGTACGGGCTGGGCCATGGACTTGGGTTCGAAGTCCGCGCCGGCGTGTTCTTCACCGACGGCAGGCCGTTCCTGGGCGTGGAGGACGGCCTGGATGGAGTCTGGCTCCGATCATCACCGGCGAGGGAGGTAGTAATAGTGGTGGTGTTGACGTCATCCCCGCCGTTCCCAACCGTAGAACCGACCTTGCCGTAGCACTGCCCCATCTCCGGCGCTTCACGCGATCAAAACAGCAGAAAAGTCAAAGTCCACACATCGGACGTCAATACAGTCCACAAGTACAAATCCGAGCGCCGCAGAGGGGAGAGAGAGACAAGCGCGATACGGTACGGATTGCGGATTCTAGAAAGAGAGAGATCTGATAGAGAAAACGATAAAAAGAAGAGAGAATTGAGTCAGAACAGAGTGAGTGAGTGAGACAGAGACAACAAAACAAGCAAGCGAGCTACCTCTCTCTCCTTCCGTTACCTGTGTTTAACAGAGAAGAAGAGAACCAAACCGAGTGTGACCCGGTCGAGTTGAGTTGTAGCAAATAAAAGGTAAATCTACTGCGGTGCGTGACACTGGCCGTACGATCCGATGAGATCACAGAAATGGAAGGTGTGTGGGGCCAGCAATGCGTGAATCGGGAAGCTACTGGGTCATTGAGGGCCCGATCACAGCCCTCTGTTTGCCAGAAATGGTAGGGAGAGTTGCGTGATCACGAGCGCAGACTAGTCTATCTCCTCGTCTCACCTGTGTGTTAGTGTTACTACTTGCTAGCCTTTTTTTCTTTCTATATTTGTCTTTTGCCACTTCCTACTTCTTGTTGCCGTTAGTTTTGTTATTATTCCAATATTAGGAAAAATTGACAATGATAGCCTCAACTACATACCATTTTCACATTGTTGCCATCATCTTTCTGGGTCACCTGTGTACAACGAATCTCTTACGAGGACTCGTATCTTTTAAAAGATTTTGTACATCAAACGTTTTAATGTTTTCGAGAATTTATTTGTAGTCTCGATGCATTAGAGACTTTCAATGTAGATATTCTAACACTCAAAATATATCGAGAAATGGCCAATTTAGTTATCTACTTTCCAGTTTCAGTTTGGTTTTGTCCTTTGGATCTTTGAGATCGGCTTCTCTTTGTGGTTCTAGGCTAAAGTCGTGGCCTCTGTTGTCTCGACTACTTTTAGACCACCCTTATAGATTTTGTATTTTTGTAGTGTTATTTGAGCCTTATTATATTTGCTTTAGATTAGATTTTTCAATGGAGATTTTTACCGTTCTTGCGAATAAATTTTAAGCAAGATTTTAAAATTAGGTTGATCGATCTCCCTGAAAGAACAAGAACCATTATTCATGCAACTTATGATTTTTGAGAATTCAAGGAAGAATATAATAGATTTTTGAAGAGAAGAGAAATTGAAACTACAAAATGCCGAGTTGAGAGAAAAATTAGTTGAGCTTAAGAAGTCCTACTTTAAAGACTCAAGTTGAAGAGATGCGGAAGACTAAATCTCTTGTCGAGAAACATATTATTGAGCTTGACAAAATTGTTCAAGCTCATCATATCAACATTGATATGCTAAAAAAATGAGAGGTCAAACTTCTCGGTAAGAAGCCAATGACAAAGTGCTCTAATTCTATCAATTTTGCTAAACTCCAATCAACTGGCGGTTTGAATTTTATACTTCACTACAATAGCGAACAATAATTATGACTTCAGTTTGGAAGAGAAAAATAGGTAATACAATTTTCCTTATGTAAAAGTCGTATCCTATTAAGTCAAAATGTTCGAATCACAAGTTCAAGAAATTCGTGAGAGCTTGTCACAACTCAAATTTACTATCAAAAAGGTGGTAACCGGATTGGTTCTGAGAGCAATAAATTCATGGAGTTAACTGCAAAAATTTGTACTTCTACTAATAGTCCTCAAGATAGTCTTGACCAAAGCTAAACGAATCCCCGTTTTAGGAGACATTGAAGACTTGGCACAAGTCTTACAACTACAAGCAGTCTTAACTCCCTTTTTGAAAATTTCGGCACAACCCTACCGTTGAAGTCAAGTTCTCGGACAAAGGTATAATCCAACCTATGTCGGGTATAATGGACAAGGATGGTTCTCCATACATTCGACATACGTCTTCAATTTTAAGATTCAAGCATCAATTTCGAGCTCGATTTGGAAAGCCTGTCGAAAGAACTCGCAAGAAGATTTGGATTAAAAAAGTATATAGAAGAAATTCGGAATCAAAAAGCATGTATGAAACATAAAAGTATTGGTTGAGTTGAAGATTGATGTTTGCTTAAATATAGGCGTCTAGATTATCTTTATAGTAATTATTCACATGTTTTGGAGAAGGAATTCATCTAATATTTCTCTTTTGCTATGTTGGTATTTGTTTGTTTAGTTTAGTTGTATATCTTTGATTTGTTGTTTCCTTTGTTTGTTTGTACTTGTGTTTGTTTTCTTCACAAAGTTATGGTATTATTATAAAAATAAAATAAATAAATAAATAAAAACTTCAAATTTTATAAGTGATAATTTGTATATAACTGGGACAGACCTAGTAAAGCCAATGGGTGTCAACTGACCCTATATTATTAAAAAAATAATTAATTTTACACTTATATTTTCTTTTTCCAAAAAATAATACAGATTGATGATGCACAAAATTTCGGAAATAAAATCAGCCAATAGTGAGCTCCCACGTGGCAAGACGACTAATCAATGAATCAACGAAGCCTGGGAGTCAAAGAGGCCTGAAGACCCGAAACCCGAAATAAGGGGTCCCGGGGATCCAAGTCGTATGGGTTGAGAGAGCCCAGTAAGGTGGGAAGGCCCAATGGGCCAGGCCGCCAAGGGGGGTCACTTGAGTAAGGCCTCATGAAACAGGCTACCCCAGGCAAGTCGCCAATGGGGGGCAACCCACGCCACCAAGCCAATGGGGGTGAGTTGTTCAGCGTGAGCCACCCTCAAGTCAACATTCAGAGCTAGAGGCAGAGTCTATGGGATAACAAGCCCCCATAGACCCCCCAGCCTGCTAGTATGCAGACCCGGCAGTAGGGGCATGAAGTCAACCACCCCCACCAAAGGGGAGTCAGGCCATCACCATAACATGAGGGGGGCTGAACCCCCCATGATAGAGCTAGGGGGCTGAACCCCCATGATAGAACAAGGGTGTCGAACCCCCATGACAGAGTAAGGTAGCCGACCCCAAGGAGCATACCCCCTGCTGATGAGCAGGGGGTCTAGCAGACGGGTCCCACCTCCAAACTTCTACCAATGAGGACGCGCCACGTGTCAGGTAATCCTGAGCTCTATAAATAGAGGCTCAGGCCATTGTTAAAAGGATCAGAAAATTAATACTTGAACACTATAGACTAAGGGCACGAAAACTCTCTCAACTGTTCTTCGTGTTCTTCGCGTGTTCTTCGTGTTCTTCGCTGAATCAATCAGTCATAAACTGGTTTGATCCGAAAACACAAGTTGGTAACTTTACAACCCTGTTTGTGGGAAAGAATCTTATTCTTACGCCGGAGGCGAAATCCTGGACCCACATCCGGGATTCTCGCTTAACGGTGTTCTTTGTTCGCAGGCCCCTAGGTATCGCTGGACCCAGGCCCTGCTCCATCAAATATCGAGAGGTTCCATTTGAAGACCAAGGCCAGGCCCATTAGCTTGCCCTCTTGACAGCTGGACAAGAAGACCCTAAAACGACGACGTATCACACCTTGATTGGGACTCAGAAAAAATAGGCTCATCAGAGAAAAACCCTAGCCGTGACACCCCATTCTTTTACAAAAATATTTCTTAATTGAGTTTATGAAACAATCTTTTTTTTTTCTTTTTTTTTTCTTTGGTTTCATGCACAATATATAAAACCAAACAATAGTGTTGTGCAATTTTTTTGAGTAAATACAATATATCTTTTGTTATGTTTGCTTTGTTTCAAAGGGGTGTGCTTTCATAAAGTTAATAAAAATTGAAACAACTTCCTTTCGGTTTGGACATGATAGATTCTTTGTATTTTTGATTTATTTTAGGTTTCTTTTTCTTAAAAAGACATATTTTTATCTTAGAATACTTTTTATTTGTTTGTTAATTTAAACATATGTAACGAATAATCGCTAAAGTTCATGTATAAAGAGATCATTCGTCTATTCAATCTAACGCATTTGAAAATAAATACAAGTGTTTTTTAGGAGAATGAACAACTCAGCTCACAAAACGATTACAAATAACATATGCATCCAAAATGACCAAACTAATTAAGATCGATTTAACCCAAAATACACGGTGCATTCGAAAACTAATTTGAAATTATGAATTTGAGTCAAATGAAGTGTTGTAGAACTCTAAATAACAGTCAAAACATGTTGAGAACCTGATATTTTAAATGACAATTTTTATCTTATTATTTGAAATTTTATGATTTTATGAGGGAAAGATTTTGAAAAATATATATTTTTATATTATCTATACTTGTTTTAATTTAAAATAGTAACGATGATACTATACGAAAAAATGATCATTAACTAATTATAATTTCAATCACTTCAAAAAGTTGTTTCTTAAAATGTGCAAGAGTTGTCCATATTAGAAAAATTCTAATAATAATAAGAGTAAAATGTGTATTAGTTGACTGATATAAAGTTATGTCAGTTGCAACTTAACAAATTCAATGAGGTGATGACACCTCATTTAAAATTATGGATCCGGACGGGTCGCTCCGCTCCCACAAATTCACTTGAATGAGTATAAATGATTTTAAATGAGGTATCATCATTTTATTGATTTTGTTAAGTTGCAACTAATATACATTTTACTCTAATAATAATAATAATAATAATAATAATAATAATAATAATATACTTTGATGACAACAAAATGAAGTTTTCAAGGTGAGCAGAGGAGTTGGTAAACAGAATAAAGTATTGACTCTTCCGTTAGTGCAAAGAAAGCGCGTTGACGTGAGTGACGTTGATTTTTAAACATGGGAATGTTTTTTTTTTTTTTTCTTTTCTTTTCTAACATAAAATTGGAGATTTCGGTTCTATGTTGTATGTGGTTTCTCATGAAACCATTGAAACGTAACATCTACTACTATAATAGAGCATTGTTGGTTTCTACTCGGTATTCGGTATTTATTAGGATCTGACCGAGCTACCGATGCAAATATGCTTGGCTTGTCTAGTCATTTCATAATCATTTTTTTTTCTTATATTCCCTCTAAAATTAAGAAGAAGGTAGTTAATATCACTATTCATTTATAACTAACTTATTATGAAGATATTATTGACAATTTATGCATAACTAACTTTCTAAAATAAGAAAGTGGACACTTATTTTAGAGCAAATATTCATTTAAAACAAAACACTCATTTTGGAACATAAGGAGTAAACAAGACTGTTCATTTGACCTGGCCCGGCCCGTTTCTTTCACGACCACTAACCCAGACCGGCCATATACCGGAAACCCGGTGGACTAGACCGGTATTGGCCCGGATGGTTTCTTTTTTAATATTATAAATTTTAAATGTAATTTAAATTTCATATATTTTATTAGACA
>JAYMTK010001980.1:0-14911 GCA_036897405.1 Pelargonium myrrhifolium | reverse complement strand
CAAACACCTCATTTTACTATCAAATTTTACCAAACATAAATCAATTCTCTTGTAGAATCTCTCTTATCCTTTTACCTCATTTTTTCTCTTATAGACATTTTCAAAAATTACACTAGACTTACCAAACAAGATTTTCGTGTTTGGTTCTTAATTTTTTTAACCCAAAATGGTCATGGTGATAGTCAATGTGTTCTTCTCTATATTTAGTCACTCGTGTCTAAAACTTGCAAGAAAGATGTTAATTTCATGTGAAGAGAAACCGATTTTATGGCCAAACTTCATCCCTTACACTCAAATATGTATCTATTAATTACTCTTTTCTTTCAGAAAACAACAAGAAGAAAGGAGCCTGTACATGCAATGCAACCGAAAATCATAACTGAAATACCCATCCCTTTTCAAAAGCATTGATCATTGATGTACCGCAAACGCAACTACCGCCATAATTTATGACAAACAGAATATACAATATCTACAGGTCAACTCAGGCTGCCACGTCAGTATCAGGCGGCGAATCATAGGCCACAGTATGAGGTCACGCTGCTGTTGACACTTCCAAGGTCAACGTACACCTCCAAGATAAAGTAACTCGTATAATACAAGTGTCGGTATGATACACGGTCCTGATTGAACCTCATCAATAAACAAATTGCTACTCTCTTTGCGCCGACGTTACTCAAGGTCATGACCAGATACCGCCACGTGGCATGCCGTAAACGCGGAAACAAAATATCAAAGGACGTAAAGGCGCGGGCACATGAGTCTTCACGCGCCTGCAACGCATCGAGCACCTCATTACACACTCGTTCTGTTTCGACCCGCCCAAATTTGACCAAAATTTTCTCAATCTCAACTCAGTCAATAGAATCAGATCAACAGTGGACACGGAGCAGAGCACATCGAACTCTTGTAATGCGTTGGTGATTGAGCGAGTCAAGTGAATCGAGTCATGGTGGCGAAGACGGACTCAGTGTCGATCCAGGTGCCTTACCGGAACCTCAAGGATGCAGAGCTTGAAATGATGCAGCGGATCGACCTCAATTCTAATTCTCATTCCCCTTCTTCGCCGTCGCCTAGGGTTCAGGATGGGACGCCGAAGAACCAAACCACCTTTTTGACTCTCATCCTCAGTTGTACGGTCGCCGCCGGCGTTCAATTTGGCTGGGCTCTGCAGCTCTCCCTCTTGACCCCTTATATTCAGGTCCGCATAATTCTCACCTAATTCGGATTGTTTGTTGGTAACTATACTTCCAGTAGTGTTACAGTAATTTGTGAAATCGATCTGGAGAAATGGAGCTGTTTCGTTGTATTTGATTGTTTTTTGTCGGCTGGAATGATGCTCAATTATGTTAGCAATTTGTTTACTGAATGAAATTGTGGGGATTAGTGATTACGTTTTTCATGTGCAGAGAGTTCACAGTAACTTTGAAGGAATAATTTGAATATTTTACAGTTGTAGAAGAACATGGGAAGGTTGGGCATAGTGGTGGTTGTCATGCTTTAGTTAATACTAGTATAACTTTTAGGAAAGCAATCTTCAGCTTCCTAAAATTTGTTGTTCAGTTCATAATAGGATTCATGCTTCAATTCTAGCTGGAGCTCGTTAATCATGCCAAACATTTCTGTTTCTGACTCCTCACCGGCGATTTTGTAAATCTATAAAGCAACTCTATGAGTGAAATCCAAGGGGTGGGGAGTGGACAGTATTTCATGAAAAAAGGATGTGATTCCCCATAGATAGAAATCCACTGTTTTTAATCGGAAAAGTTCCAAAATAGTTATTGTATTAATCATATTGCTCAGAATTCATATATTGCTTTGTTTCAGTTCAGTCTAAAGTATAACCACTGTGTTCCAATTTAGTCTAAAATATCACGAAATTGTAACTATTCTCTGTCGTCTAAATCGTCAACGTAGCCGTCAATTTAGTGCTTATGTGTAAATTAGTATTCAAATGACAAGCTAGCACAAACTAATGAACCATCATAATGTAGATGGTAGGGACTAAGCTGGAACAAATTGAGGATACTTTGGGGTAAATGGAAACAAAGTAAAATACATGGATTAAACTGCCAAGTTGAAACAATATGAAGAGCACAAGGACGTTTGGAATCAGTAATCTTGTTACTTACAAGTTACAACTATATTGCGGTGGCAGATTTCTTGATCTTATAAATGATACTCCCTTTGTCCCAAAATGAGTGATGTACATATTTCAATTAGAAACTTATCCCTGTTAATGTCTTTTTCTTTGTCTGAAAAAAGTTTACCGTGACTTTCCGTTAATTACTTTTTCTTAGTCTGAAAAAAGTTTACGGGGATAGTGTTATCTATTCTTGCTTCAACATTTTCGGTTTTAAATACAGCTTGTAGAAACCAAGAGAACTATTCTCCCAAGCTGCACCTGCTCCAAACTTTTGTGAAAAATTGCTCTTAAGAAACTGGATTTTGAATTTATCCCTGGATTCCAAATTTATGACTCCAAACTATAGTCTTCCATCTCCAATAATGACCTGTAATTGTAGTAGTGCTTTAGAGTATCTAGTGTGAAAATAGAACATAACACTTCAAGAGCTGCCTTCTTCACGTAAATGAGAAATTGTAAATCATTAACTCTGATGGTGATGGAGTATATAGGCTTTTTCACTTGTCTTCTCTTTTGCTATTGTTCTAATTGGGCATAAAAGTAGGTATACAAGTATTTTAATGTTCCTAAATGCTTTCATATCTGTTATATGTTGAACGATGTATTGGCCGCAAGCCTGCACTTACAATTATTGAAATTAGAATATTATTTTGTTTTTATTTATTTATATTTTCACTGTGATCTATTAGTAGGTTGCTAGGGTTTCTGACTTTCTGTTGATCTTCAATAACTTTCCTCTTTTGATTGATTAATTATGTTCTTTGACATGTTGATGCAGACGCTTGGAATAGGGCATGCCTTTTCTTCATTCATTTGGCTGTGTGGCCCTATTACGGGACTTGTGGTAGGTGATTACAAATACCTTTATATGTCTGACTAATTGTCCAGAAATCTGACACGTAATTAATCTTACCTAACTCTGGTGGTTGAATGATCAATATTGTGCTACATAATTTATAGTGAATAGATTGTCTTAGAATTTTGGCTTTTGGAAAGTATAATGATCTTCCACTCTTACTTAAACTTTGGGTCTTTTGTTGCATCAAATACCACTTGTATGATGATCCTGATCATAGTAAACACCTTTCTGCATTTTTGTAGTGTATATAGTGAGTTTGTTTTGGATGTTGAGGTATTATTACAACAATTTTGGAATTGGATGATGTGGTAACAGTGCATGCTAAAACAAACATTAAAAGTTTCAAATTATACATGATTGTTGTACATTATACCCAAATCTTGATTATCTTACCTATATGCTTTTCATATAAGGTTCAACCAATTGTTGGTATTTGGAGCGATAAATGCTCTTCAAAATATGGAAGAAGACGACCATATATTCTTGCAGGATCCCTCATGATCTCACTTGCTGTAAGCATTGATGATTCTCACATTTATCATTTAAATTATTTGATATCTTCTTCACTTTGTATTTGGCTAAACCAAGTTTTGTAATTTAGGTGATAATAATTGGGTTTTCTGCGGACATAGGGTATTTATTTGGAGATGCAAAGGGGAAGAATTGCAGGTGATCTTCTTGATTCTGTCTTTTGTACAAGTATAGATTTGCAATTTATTAACATAACTATGCTTCCGTGCAGCGAATTCAATGGCACTCGAACAAGGGCAGCTTTTGTCTTTGTCATTGGATTCTGGTTGCTTGATCTTGCTAACAATACAGTTCAGGTCAGTGAAAGTTACAGGTTTGTTTGCACGTATCAATGTTACATGAAGACTTCCATCCTAAGCAATACTCTATTAATGAATCCTTCTTTCTTTCTTTTCTTTTTTAATTTGCAGGGGCCAGCTCGTGCTCTTCTAGCTGATCTAGCCGGTGAGTTAATTACGGTTTTATTTGATTTTTATGTTGTTTTGTATAATGCTTACCATCCAGGATATTCTATAACTCGTATCTCTATAATATTTGAATGTTTGTGTATCCTCTCCACAAGTTGTAAATAATGTATATTGTCCAAGCAAGCATTTCACAATGTGTTATGATTTTATCTTAGGCCCTGATCAACGGAATTCAGCAAATGCTATATTCTGCTCATGGATGGCTGTCGGAAACATTTTGGGATTTTCAGCTGGTTCTAATGGAAACTGGCACAGGTGAAACTTGTGTACAATTTTGTATTAATATGATGCATATTTACATTTCTATGCATATATACCACATGTTATTTGTTTATATTTCTTCTTGTATATATTCACCATATTTTCATTGTGTAGATTGCATTTTGCATATAACATGACCTGAAGGGGATAGCATAGTTCAGTTTCTACAAATAGGTTTTGGGCCAATTGATTTATTTGACAATCTATTAGAACAGATGGTTTCCTTTCCTGAAGAGTAAAGCTTGCTGTGAAGCCTGTGGAAATCTTAAAGCAGCGTTTCTAATTGCAGTGGTGAGTTAAGCATAGAAGTATGTCCGCATTTTTTTTGTGGTTTCATTATTTGTTGTCTTTTTAAAGTATACTCCGAAGGAATATTCTTTCGATTGTTTTGCTCAACACTTACTAATATGTCATTATTGTTAAACTTGGCTCCAACCCAAATGCTTAAGTTGTTAGGTGGAGAGCCAACTAGCATATCCAGTAGTCTCAAATTTGACGTTCTTCCAATGTAGGATACGTTAACACTCCCCCCTCACGTGCCGGCCAGACAACACAGTGGCCCCTGCATGTGTGACCAAGAATTAACAGGGAGATCAAACCAAAACCGAAGTCATGTTAAAATTGACTCCAATGGAAAGCTTAAGCTATTAGGTGGAGATCCTATTTAGTATATCAAGTGGTCTCAAACTTCATTCTTTCAATGTGGGATACTTTAACATATACTCCCTCCGTCCCAAAATGAGTGTCCTCCTTTCAATTTTGAGAATAACTAAGGAGAAGTTAGTTGATGTGGACCATGTGGTATATTTACTCTTGTATCCTCGTGCACATGTGTTCTAAGAAACTCAATGGATACTAACTAACTTATTGTAGGGATGTTATGGGTAATTCATGTTATAACTAACTTCCTAAAAAGGAAAGAGGACACTCATTTCGGGACAAAAATGCAAGACAAACAAGACACTCATTTTGGGACGGAGGGAGTATAATGTATACTCTATTCATGAATTACACTAGGAAATACAAATTTCACAACTATGACTTATTTTAGTAATATTCGACATAAAAATGTACCTGCTTATTTTTTATCCTACTTCATGTTGTCCATGATTCAGCTTGAGATGCCCTCTTGCCTTTGGCCATTTTATTCTTTCTTGTTTGAGTTCTACTAGCTATTTAAAACACTGTTTTTGGAAGATCCCATATTAATTGCATGGTGATGTTTGAATATGTCATCTCTGATGAAATTTTGGTATTGATGAAAAATCATTGCATGATCATATTTTGTGGGATAATAAATAATAATCATTGTATTATGTGATTTTCTATTCCATGCATTACTTCAAAATCAGATAATGGTTAGGCTATTGTTTGATAAGAAACTACATATCTTGTTGCACTATGTGCTTTATGCAATAATCAAATCCTGAAAACACAATTTGGCATGTGTGCAGCTGTTCTTGACTTTATGTACACTTGTGACTCTATATTTTGCTGATGAGGTGCCACTACCTGCAAACCAATCACAACACCATTTATCAGATTCTTCACCTTTACTGGATGATCCTAAGCAAAATGGCTTTGACCTTTCAAAATCAAAGCTTGACATGCCACTTGCGGACAGTGATGCTGGGAAGAATACTCACAACCAATATGAAAGGGATGATGATACCAACTCAAGTGATAAGGATGACAAAAGTGAAAGTTTAAATGATGGTCCTGGTGCAGTAGTCAATCTTTTGACCAGTTTAAGACATTTGCCGCCTGCAATGCATTCAGTGCTTATCGTTATGGCTCTTTGTTGGGTAACTGCTTCTGCAATTTAGCGTCAATTAAACTTTCATGTGCTTGTTCATCGGTAGTATATATATCATCATTGGGTTGTCGGTTATTATTTTAAGCTTTTACTTGAACAATGGCTAATGCCCTTCACAATTATATTTTTATATGCAGTTGTCCTGGTTTCCCTTCTTTCTTTTTGATACAGATTGGATGGGGAGAGAAGTGTATCATGGGGATCCTAAAGGGGAATCTGTTAAAGTAGAAGCTTATAATCAAGGTGTCAGAGAAGGTGCATTTGGTTTGCTGTTGAATTCAGTAAGAACTCAACATTGAGCATCAGTAATTTGACCTTTTCCAAGCCCAATTTGAATTTTAACAAGTTTTTCAT
This sequence comes from Pelargonium myrrhifolium, assembly GCA_036897405.1. Classification (NCBI taxonomy): domain Eukaryota; kingdom Viridiplantae; phylum Streptophyta; class Magnoliopsida; order Geraniales; family Geraniaceae; genus Pelargonium; species Pelargonium myrrhifolium. The sequence continues at coordinate 8,477 of JAYMTK010001980.1, read as the reverse complement.
ATATTGAATGTATTGGTAATTTTGTATACTTTGAAACTTCTTAACTTCATCCTCGTGTAGTAATCATATGATATTTTTTCCTGTTTGTCTAACTTAGGTTGTTCTTGGAATTAGTTCTTTCCTTATTGAACCAATGTGTCAGAGGATGGGTGCCAGATTAGTATGGGCTATGAGCAATTCTATAGTGTGTCTGTGCATGGCTGCCACCACTTTCATCACCATACTATCATCAAGGAGCTATTCTAAAACTGATACACATGGAGGGGATGAATCAATCAAAATTGCTTCTTTGATTGTATTTTCACTTCTTGGGTTCCCTCTTGCTGTAAGTAATCCTTGTAGGTATCCTTTCTTTAAATTATGCACTTCTGTAGCAGCATCCATTGATTGATTGTTTGTGTTTTGCAGATTACCTATAGTGTCCCCTTTTCGATCACTGCAGAACTGACTGCTGATTCAGGCGGTGGCCAAGGTTTGGCGACATTCAGTTTTGTCTAGTATTTCTCTTCAGTTCAAGTTTTTGTGATATTGAGCTGATAAATACCAAGATTTGTATGGTTGTGCAGGATTGGCAATAGGAGTTCTGAATCTTGCAATTGTCATTCCACAGGTAATTCAGTGCATTCTTGGTCAGTTTCTCCAATTTGTTTTCTTGTTTAATGTTGCTGTATAAGCAATCTTTTGATAGTTTTTTGTATTTGGTAATACTTGACTAGTTTCAGTGATAATATTTTGTTGCCTGTACATGCATTTCATGGCACGATATTAATAATAATATAGTACTTCAACTGAGGACTGAAATTATTTAGTATGAGTATTTCATAACAGTTTTAGAATATGTTTCTTTTGTTTTTCGGCCTAATTTTTCATATTAGGCTTATTATGTGAAAAATAGTTATTATGTTTTTTTTGTTCAATTATATTGGAGTACAAGTTAAGTTGAGTTGGTCCTCAACATCGTATCAAAGCGTTGTAGAAACCTGATGATAACAATCCATAACCCAGGTCCTCTTTCTGCCTAGTGTAGAATTTTCTTAATTTTTTTTCTAAACAGGGTGGTGGTTGATAGTTGAAAATGTCTTTTTAACTTTATACTTAAATATAATTATACATCTAGAAAGAGTTTGCTACCATTTAGGAATGGATATTCAGATTTGTATTTTTATTATCATAAATGTTTAGGCATAGTGGTTAGCTATAAGGCTTTAACAATGGCATATACTTATTGTTGTTTCCTCATTGCTGATTAAAAACATATCCTTTTCTTTTTCCCAGCTTCCTCTGTTTTTATTAGCTTTTGCTATACCAATCACATGTACGTTGTTTGTCTTGTGTAGATGGTTATATCCCTTGGTGCGGGTCCATGGGATGCTTTATTCGGTGGAGGTAATGTACCTGCCTTTATTTTGGCTTCCTTTGCTGCTCTAGCAGCTAGTGTCATCGCATGTCTCAAGCTTCCAGATCTTTCGAGTTCTTTCAAGTCATCTGGTTTTCACTTTGGCTAATGACTGAAAGAGCATCATTAATTCCTGGTCTCTCACATATCAACGTACCTTTACATGATCCTGGGCAACCACAAAAATGCTCAGTTGGTATACACACACTTTATAGGAGAATAGACACGATACATCTCGCATACCTAGCCATTGATTTATTCTCTTATTCATTCATTTTTGCTACTTTGTTGGCACCCGTACTCTCCATATGCATATGCAGTGTGTAAATTGTCATTAATATTCATTACTTAGCTATGTTGGATTAATTGTTGGACCATAAAGAAAACCCCTCGATTGTAGAGACTTGAGAAATGTAATTGATATGATGATGTACGAGGATGTTATAATTACCAATCATAGTGCACAACGAATGCAAAATAGTTTGAACTCTGATGTTTCTGTGTTCACTTTTTGAAATACTTATCCTATTGTAAATTTGTAATGTTGTTGAGAAGAAAGGCTTTGGAGGTAGTTTTGTGTTGGCTTTGTATTGAGTTTTTGTGGGTGCATGTAATTGTAATTGTAATTGTAATGGTATGTATAAAGTAGGGTTGTTTTTGTTTGTCGTGATTGACATCTACCTGTCATTGCATGATGGTTGCGGGAAAAAAAGTCATGTGGTTGGCACGTCCCGTCTCGCTCTTCTCTTTTTCATTCTTTTAGTTTTTTTCCGTATTTTGTTTTGTCACTTGAGATCAGATCAGATCTGATCTTGCCACTTGATGATTTTTAGTTGAATGGATAAATTAGTTTTAATAATTTCAACCTCATGCTTGCTTAGTTGCAGCAATCTCCTACTATTTGGATCTTTTTTGTATTATATTTCACTGCATGCTTCAGATGATATCCATAATTATTAGATAAATTATGTTTACAGGACCACCTTAATGTTGGTGAACAAATATTATTGGATGGAGCTCCTAGAAATGCCTAAACGGAAAATTTGCCCAAGTATGCATGGAACCTTTCTACACCTCCTCAATCTCCCTCGATCAAACTCAATGAGATTCTCCTCCATGACTCTTAAGCGCACCTAAATGAGCCACAAGAAAGTGAACCAATACAAGACTGCCACTTTCATCCAATCCAACACCAATAAACCATTATCTCTTGGAGCGGAAAAAAATCACAAGTCAAGAAGACAACAAAGGATAAAACAACATATGAAAATCAATCTTCACTTCGCCCCCTTCCTTGAAGACCAAACGCCTCAATGTTTCTGTCATCAGAAGAGCTTGATCCACACTTAAGCCACTAAAGGAACTAAATATTTCATTTGGCCATCAAAGTTGCTCCATTTACTCCATCAATTTGATCATAAAAGATTTGTAGGTTAAGTGACTTCGATCATTGAATCGCCCAATAACCCAAACACTCGATCATCAAAAAAGTTAGTTTCATACCACTATGTCACGACCTCAGTTTTCCATGTCGCAGACTCAATTTAAAGATAAAAGCACTCGATGATTGAAGAAGTGAGTTTCATACCCCAATGTCGTGGCTTGAGATCTCCATGTTGTGGCCCTGCCTCGATGATCCATTCGTTTCAAGATGAAGAAGACAATATCATACTCTGATGTCACGACCTCAATTCCTCATGTCTCAGCATCACCATGATAACCCTCGATGATCTAAAAATGCTTATTCTTGTTCCTATGTCACGACATCACATTTTAATTTTTGTAACAAATTAAGTTTTCCATTTTGCGAGAAGGAAGCTCACACCCATTTCAAGGATGCGGCCTTGTCCTCCATTGTTGCGGCATCATTACACAAACATAATTACGTCGTTCATCCGTCGCACCCTTCACTTGAGCGCACGATGTATGGTTAAATAAGGCCCTCACATAGGTCCAAAAGGCCACAATAAGCACTCATCGCCCCTCCATCGTAAATGATCGCCAAAAGAAAAGCTCCTCACATCTCCTCAATATTTAGCTCTCACAAGTAGCTCCAAGGTGCCTAAGAAAGACCACTAACACCTAACTCTTACAAGGAGCTCCAAGGCTCCCAAGAAAGATCTAAAAGTCAGTCTCCACAAGAGACAGCCAAGGTCCCTGTCTCAATAAGTAACCTCCAAGGTTCTTGCATCGATGGATCACCTCCAAAACTTCCTGCCTTATTAGGTCACCTCCAAGGTCCTTGCTTCATCGGGTTAGCACCAAGATCTTCGCTTCATCGAGTCACCTCCAAGGCTCCCCGCATAATCGACCACCACCACCTCTTGTTCTAGTTGGACACTCAGACACTACGTGAAGCGGTAAAGGCTCTTAGGGGCTCAACTCCTCCCCATAATACTTCAAGGGCATACGGGAGTACCAAAACTCATCTGGAGCTCGCAAACTGTGCGCTAAAAAAGCTAGAACTTGTACACCCAAAGCATACCCCACGTCACCAACAAACAACAACACAATGACAAGTGATAGGCTTGTTATGTAAATATAAATACATTCTTATTGGTAAGACGAGAGAATCTTACGACTTACAAAGAGATTATCTTTCTATACTTTCTCTCTATGAAATTATCTATAAAGTCCTTAGCGAGGTGTGGCTGGTAGTCGTACAAAGTAGACTCATACTTTCACGTTCGAGACGCATTCGAACACGTGAATAAGACGACAACACAATTCTAATGTGCTCATTTGACCGAGCAAAAGGATGCATCAATGAGTTATATGTGTAAGGATATGTATGGTTGGTTACTTCATAATCACTCTTGCTTTACATGAAATGTTGTATTAAAGTGTGAAAGATTGGAAAATACAAGCGGACGAAAAGAAAAGGAAACAGAAAAGGGTAGAGCTGTGGTCAATGGTGTCATGAAGTAGGGGAGCCAAAGGTTCCTCAATGGAAAGAAGAGTTGCACAAATAGGGCATATGAAGAATCTATTTACAATAATGTTATATTTATTTACTAATAAATTGTTGAATTGAAACTAGTATAGTAATGGGATTGGGATCATATTCACCAGTGGTTGACAAATCACTATCTATGCATATCTTCTTCCTTGTTTGCCCAAAATAAATGAATAATGAGCATAGTACTAAATAAATAAAATAAGAAAAATAAAAGTGACGTCAAGCAAACAAGTGCACATGGGATCAGGGGCTAAGCTGGAGAGGGCATGTGGTCTGAACTGGAGGAGAAGAAGAGAAAATTCACCTATTTTATTTATTTTTATGAAATAAATTAGTTTATACTTTAATAGATTAATAAATATTCAAAATTTATTAGCTAAGAGAGAACATGGAAATGGATCCACCCATTGGCAATGGTTAGCAAAGTATTGGAGAGAGATTGCTTGTTTTGGGGCCAATGTTTTACTATATAATATAATACAATATCAATATCAATATCAAAATCAAGCCACTATTTATTTAATTGTGTGCAGTGGGCAGTAGGAGTGTAGGACCTACCCACCATCACCATTTTACAGTAATCACAGATTGGTGGGGTCCTATCTTGTTTCCCCATAGATTGTAGCAAAACAGAAAGTGGAGCAGAGCACCCAATCATTTTCTCCCATGGCCCCCACATCTCCTTAGATTCCCTTCCCCTGCCCATCTGCCAGCTCTTCTCTCCCACTTCCATTCTTTCATTTCTCTACATTTTCAGAATATGATGCATTTACTTTTGATATTTGTCATTCTACTCTCATCAATTTAGCAATAGAAATGGTAAGAAAATTTAACTACCAAGATCTAAGCAAATGTGGGAGTGAATTAGATTAACATAAAAGAAATACTAAACAAATGTTTGTACATTTGATTTAAGTCAATAAGCAATGAAAATATGTGACGAATCAAACGCGATGACTAGTTGTGACTATCTAAACTCAAGAGATTTGAGAATGCCACGAAATAAAAAATTTCATCTTGAAAGCTCAGGTACACACCATATAAGGGCTACCATCACTTTGGGAGTTGCTTCGATCGCAAAGACGGAGCACTCGGATCCCATGCTGTTACACAACAAGCGAAGCCACGACAGAAAAAACTTTTGCTTTTTCCCCAAAGTCTGCCTCACACATATGATGTTGTGGTACACCAAGCGATGCCCCAACAAAATATCCTCATGCTACTTTTTTTAGGTCCGTCTCACATCTCCTATATCGCGTCTCAACTAAGAAAAAAAAAAGTTGTGGCAAAAGACCATCGTGTTGCTTCCTAAGGTACACTTCACACTTCCAATATGTCGTGGTACACCAAGGAAAGTCACTACTCAGGACACTATATGTGCATCCTTTACTCCTCATTGGCTTGTCTACTTAAGACGCTTCGTTCCCTTCGCGCTCTCTCAATGACCCTCACTTTCTTTGCAAAACTTATATGGATAGTAACACTGAGCTAATGCCCTCATGTAACAAATTTCTTTTACGTTCCTTAGAGATCTCTCGCCTCACCAAAAAGTTCCCTCTTAACACTCATCATCCAACAATGCCTGACCTTTTAAAGGCGCCGGAAAAGCCTTTCATTCACAATAAGTATCATCTAAAGCACCAAACATTGTGTTTTACTTTCAAGAAGATGCTCATCTCCAAGAGGAGGCTCATAGACATAAAGAGTAATGTCATGCCCTCAAGAAGGCCCTCATCTTCAAAAGGAGCCTCCAAGAAACTAAGAGGTGTGGCTTACCTACAAGAAGACTCTTCTCCTCAAGGAATTTTCCTTGCACAAATCTGTAGCCAATTTCAAATTCTCAATAAAACATAATTTCAAATATAGTTGTATTTCAATCACAATTTCAATTAAATACAAACTGAACTGAAATGAAACCATCCTAATATCAATTTTCAACACCCATAATCCTAATTTATGTACAAACCTAAATTGAAACTAAAATCCCCGGATCAACTACTCAAACTTCAATTTCTAATTTAGGACAATTTTTAATCAAATACTAGTAGTTTTAGGTTATAGCCAGTTTTTTTACCCCTCAATTTATTTATATATATATATATATAAAAAATCAACTACTGCAAAAAGAAAATATTTATATATATATATATATTTCTGGAGATGGTCACATTGATTTGACGTGAAAGGGACCCTTCCTGAGTTCATAGCCATCAGATTTGAAATGATGAAAATAGAAAAGCCTAGTGATGCTACCTATTATTACCATGCACACATTCATGCATAATCATACTCATAAATTTAGCACTAAAAATTATCTATTCAATTTTTTCGGTCTTCATCTGTTTTGCTCAATGTGATTTGTGAAAACAAGTTGTACTTTGATTTTTCACTTAAAACTTCGAAAAATATTGTTATTACATATTACATTTAAAAAAAAAATTGAAATAAACTCTTATTTATTCTAATGGTCCAAACAAATTTGCAAAATATTCGGGATAACAACAAATTAACTCATCCTAAGTACTGTGATTAGACAAAGAATTCAAAGCCTAGAAAAGACAATAGGCTATTGAATTCGCAAATCGTTTAATAAAAGATAACACAACATTCTTCAATAAACTAGCTAACTGAATACAATATCCAATAACAATACCATATTCGTAGTTTATTTCCGGCCCTGATTTGAAATCATTAGTGAAGTTGGCGCTATCAAGTGGTGTGAGGTTGCATTGATGGCTTCCCCATAGTGCTCCATTGCTTCTTGGCTTGGAAGTGGTTGTTTTGAATCTTTTTGACATCCTCTTACATTGTGTTGTAGGAACCTCACTGTTTAGCGATACTCTATTGCAGAGTGGCTCTTGACGTTTTTCAACTTTTCTTACCATAGTTATAATTAATTAGCATGGATTTTTGGATTTTTTTTTTTGATGTGGTAGTTTAGTTACACGTGTTGAGCTACAATTGACCATTCCACTTTGTAATCATGCATTTGATCAAAAAGTCAAGTCATCAACGCACGCGCGCGACTCATCAAATTCATAAGTATCAATTATGTATAAATTGTACACATTAAGAAATGATCAAATTCATACATATGTATCAATAGGTTGTGCTTCAGTTGACAACGCAAGCTGAAATTGTGGGAAGAACTCTTGGGTTCAATCCCCACTAAATACACTTATGATAAGGGGTGAGAAAATCTAGCTGTGACTAAATCCCGAACCGAATTTAACCGGTGGTTTACACACACACAAAAAAATTCATACATATGTATGTTAAACTTGTTGATATAGCACTAAAAAATGCCACATTGTCTAACATTTTCTAGCTTTCTTATTGAGAGACCCTTCATTTTCTATAAGTTACAAAAATCCACTCTATTAATCAATAATAATAGGTATTAGTTTTAGATATGACAATCACTATTGTACATATGATATAACACTAGATTTATATACGAGTTGCAAGCTCCATGGTTTCTCTATTTTTCAATGTGGGACTCTTACACAAGTTTTATATACTATTTTAACTTCATGATTGTTATATCTTTCCAATGTGGGACTTATGAACATCATTACTTTATCGTTTACAAGTTTTTTTCGTTACTTTAACAAATGAAATGTAATTGATTATTTAAGTTGGCAAAGGAACATATAAACTTTGGATTTGAATCATTTCTAAGGTAAAAACTGATCAATCTAATTTGAAATAAAAGATGATAAGTTGAACTTGAAAGTACATTATCTTTAGGAAAAAATGATGGAATTAGTCCATGTACTATCCACATCATGGTTGTTGAATCGGGATTCATATCGAGTATCGTTATAACTATTTTCCGAATCGTGTATTGTATTGTATCGCGAATCATAAAATTCACAACAATTTTCTAGAATTTAATTATAATAGTTATAATTATTCAAAATTAAAAGTAGTATTACTTTTTAATCCAAAGTTTCAAACAAATGAAATTGCACTTATAATCTTAAGTTATAAAACGCAATATAAAGTAAGAAAATAGTTTTCATCTTAACCATTTTTCAAAGAAATGCTATAACCTTCATTATTGTTACCATCATCATCCAAGAGAAGTATAATATCATCATCTTCCTCTTCATCAATAAC
>JAYMTK010001979.1:0-14916 GCA_036897405.1 Pelargonium myrrhifolium | reverse complement strand
GATATGTTGTGGTGTTTGAATCATATTTGCTTCACAAGCTCAATTTGGAGCTTCTTTATGAATGTTTGCTGGGAAGGTGTAAAAAGCCAAAGATTTGGAATAACACTGAAGATATTTGCATATGGCCCCTGATAGTCGGTCCAAATCCATTATGTGTTTTGTTTAGGATGCTACTGAGGTTTCAGAAGTTGGGCTCAATAGTTGAACAATACCTAATTATCCAAAATTAGGTGCATTATTCACTTATTAGTTTATGTTGACAAGGAATTTGATCGATTTTTTTACCTCTTATTTTTTAGCTACTGAATGGGTGAAGGGCAAACAAATGGAAGAAGTGCTATCCATCAAGAACACGTGAGTTCTCATCCACCTCACTAATTTTGCAAGTAGTTCATTATATGTTGATTGTACAATAACAATTATAATTTGGGGCATCTTTCTCTAACGCATGCACACAATGGTCTTTTTCTCCCATCTCATACTAAAATAGCTTTCTTTAGCTGGGATAGAAAGAGACATGGAGTTGTGGAGTATGGAATTGCTTTTCATTCTGATAAGATAGTGGCGCTGTAGTCTGGATATACAGTAAATTGAAAACAATTGTTTGATACTGAAGTCTGTACTACTCCGGTACTCCCTCTGTCCCAAAACATGTGCCCACTTTTCAATTTTTGTGAAAATTAAGGACAAGTTAGTTAGGGTTTCATTTTTCTACTTATACCCTTCATGTGCTCTTGTTGTAAAACTCAAGGGGTCTAACTAACTTATTTTTGGAATTATGTTAAAATTCATGCATAAATAAGTAACCAAAAAGAGGAGTGGAGCCGCATTTTCGGATGGATGGAGTATAACTCATTATTTTCTGCTTCTGAAATGGTTTTGTTCTTTTATGTGACAGAGAAATTGCGAAACACTTGTCTCTTCCACCAGTTAAGCTACACTGCAGCATGCTCGCTGAGGATGCTATCAAGGCAGCTGTGAAAGATTATGAAGCTAAACGAGCAAAATCCTCCACACAGCCTCAGGAGAAGCCTGCAGAAGCTTAATTCCACTGTAAAAATAATGACGAAAATCTATGTAGCTAGGAAAGTCTGTTGGTGAAATGGTCTATGGAACCAACGTTGATGCATGAAACCTTATGGAATAATATGTAATAATATGAAAAGCGATCCTCCTTTTGGAAAGGAAGAGGATTATCAATCACCAGCAACACTGTGATTGTTTGTTAGTTGCATGTTTGATTGTACATAATATTGGTATTTATGCATAAATTCAATGGTAGTATTTGTATATGCAACCTCATTCTTATCCAACATATACTTTCTCGGGTTCTTTCTTTCTTGCTTCATTTTATCTTTGCATCTTTCTTGCTTCATTTTATCTTTGCATCTTATTACGACTCGTTCTACAAATTGGGAAGATGATGTTTTGTTTCCATGCGTGCACTACTGACTATCTTGAACTTCAATGCTCAGATTAAATGCGATGCTTTGAAGGTGAGAGTAGTCTCTTTAGGATTTGATTAAAAAGATATATAAACATATATATATATGTAGATGTTATATATAAGGGTTTCATAATCATTTGTGCAGCTTACGATGATGAAGAATCAGAGCAAAACTGATCAAAGGAAACGTATATGACTGACTGTAGATATATATGCAGCTTGTTGAAATTTGCAACTTTCATTCCATGTGGAATTTGTTAAGCATTAGATCAAAGCCTCTGTAATGTAACATGATGCCAAAAGTATACATGTGAATGCCTACACTTTCAAATTTATTATACTATGTATATATGTAGCTAGTGACTGATTGAATTTGAGACTTACAACCATTGGCGAAGTTAGGGGACGACAGTGGTAGGCAGCTGCCTATGCCATCTCCTAAAATTCGATATATATACATATGAAGAAGAAATAAAGATGCAAAACTTGTCTATGCCTAGTGGTCAAACCCTCTTGCCACAACTAATAGGTTTTGACTTCTGGCTTCTAAGTTTGGCTCCGCCACTGTGTTACAACACATTTTTCTCATTGCACTGTCATCATCCTCCACGAAACAATTCATGTCAAGCTGGCCCGGAGACATGTTAACTGTTAGCTCAAGATTTTGGTAAACTTTAAAGTCTAAATTCCAAATGATCCTTGGCTCTTAAACAATTATGTAGTTGAGCAGTATACATTTATTTAAAAACAAATTGCAGTCGTGCGTTAACATGTGGGCATTTGGTCTAGTTGTATGATTCTCGCTTTGGGTGCGAGAGGTCCCGAGTTCGATTCTCGGAATGCCCCTTTTTTCATTGTTATGTTATGATTTTCCTATAAATGACCCATAATAACATTTTTCTCTTACAACAACAATGGATGATGAAAACGCACTAAATCTTCCTGCAATTGGTTGACACTTTTTTTTTTTCTTTTGAAAAATCAGCGAAAATTTTCATTTAGTCATAAAGGTAGGTTTCCCTGATACGTAATAGAATCACTACCAACTGTTAGTCCGTGGGAAGAGAGATACTTGTCACTCAAGCATTCATCTCCTATGCCTAACTTTATTCCAATGAATTCCGAACCTCTAACCAGGAACCCGCCTCGGTTGCCCCTTCAACCGAGCATACCAATAACCATAAACACAATTAGCCAAAAATAAACTAAAGTAAAAGTCCAATAAGAAAGCAAAACATGAGAAACAAGTGACCAAACACTAACAAAAACAGAAAAGCGAAAAACTACTCGGCTCCAACCGGTCGCCATTCAAGCCCTTGACCCGTCCAGCCCCTCCTTGACAGTCTCGGTCCCGTTTTTTGGCGGTCTATCTCCCCCTCCATCAGTGTTACCCACTGACCGCCCATCCTCTGCTTCTACCGATCGGTGTTGTTTGGCCGAAAATATAGTATTCAAGGAATCATCTGATTCTCCTTTTGATGTGGGTCCGTTTGCATCTTCGAACTGTCCCCAGAAGCATCCAATGGAGACCTCCATCCCTCACCCCTCTTCCACTTGTTTGTTTTGACCATTGACTCTTTCCCTATCTGGGTACGCAGACAGGTACCATACGATTTCTCCTTCACCTCCTCCCCCAGTGCATATGCAACCTTACACTCTTGATTACTGTGCCCCATAAAGCCACAAACGAAACAGAAATAAAGCAATTTCTCCTACTTGAAATTCACTTCATAGCATCTCCCTCCTCCCGCCTTCATTTTCAGCTCCCGCTTTATCGCCTTTCGGACATCCAGCTCTACCCTAATCCGTGAGTACCCCTGCCCTCATTTCCCGCCCACTCTAAGAACTTCCCTAAGAACGACCCAATCCCTTCACAAACCCTCCCCATCCCACACCCATAGGGAATCCCGAGTACCCGCACCCACAAGGCTAGCCTATTAATTTTCACCGCCGCCGGATTCTCTCCCGGCTGTAATCGCAACAACATCGTGTTGAAATTAAACGTCTATGGACCCCTATTGACCACCTTGCGCTCATCCCGTTCATGGTGGAAAATGAACAGGAACCACTGATCTCCCAATCCCAGCCCCTCCTTCACCACTTCCGTCACTTCCACGCCTTCCACCGACCTCCAAAATGTGGCCATCTTCGGCCCCAACACCCTCGCTCTCACCTCCACCGGCCCCAAAATCTCACAACAACCCTCAAGATATGTTTTTGCCTCACTCCATCCGCCTCCTCCAACCCTGGTATGTTGACCCCCAGACCTTCCTCCTCCTCCAGACTGAGCCGATTCATATCCAGCAGCCCCGACACTTCAGTCGTCGTCATCATCACCCACCCTCCTACAACAACTAACACAACCACCCACAGAAATAACACCCTTCCTCTCCCTCTCGGCACACCCGATCCCCACAAAAAGCACAAGATGAGAAATGAGAATATACCCTCCCCTACATCCTACCCCCTATATAGCCCACCCACCGCCGGATGAGCCAATGGGGATCCACGAAAATCTCACCCTTATCTCCGCCGCACCCACCCATTTTCTGAAACCCTAAAAACCAAACCCTTCTATTCATTGCATTGGTTGAGTTAATTAGAGTATAAAACAGAGGGAATAAATATGAGAATATGGATCATTTCTTATGATAGATTCGGGTTGGGTTTTCATTAAAGGTGTACACTTTAACACAATCTTACAGGTGGAGAAAACCAATCCCGAGTGTCAAAAATTACTCATGAGAATTCTAGGAGCCCGAAGATTCATTCTTAAATTTAGAGTTCTCAAACGTTTTATTTTTGTTAGAATTTACCAACTAATTTGAAGAATTGTCATAGCAATTGATGAAGTCGATTATAGCTCGAAAGAGCGCTTATGACTGATTTGTATTTTGAAAAAGATAAACCCGTCTCCATATCATATTATCCTCATCACGGCCTGCCATTAGATCACATGCACACTGCCTCCGGGATATGCATACTCTTTGGTCCATCCTATTCCCTTTGTTCACACACAAACCACCCCCCACCCACCACTACATGCTAAGCTTTACTTCTCTTTCACCATAATTTAAACTCTCTCTATATATTATATGTAACAAAAGAGCCGTCGAATCCAGATAGAGATCATATAGTGGCATGATCATATGGAAAACTTTTCCCATCACATTATATGTATATTTATGCATCATTGCCCTAGCTAGCTAGCTACAAACAAGCTTTGGGATCATATCATATAAAACTTCCATGGTGGACCCCAAAGAACCACATTGACTGCACCTGTTACGAGGTCGAATCATTTGACCATCCATCATCATAACTACTCATCACCGCTTGATCAAATTGAATGGTCTCTCTCCTGGTTCCATCACCACCAATGGTCTTCACTACAAAAACAAATACTCTATCGGTTCAAAATGAGTGTCTTCATTTTCTTTTATACAGAAAGTCGCCGAAATTTTATTTTACAACAGCTTAAGAAACATTTAAAAGGTATATATACAAGCTTGAACCAATAGTATTCATGAAAGAGATTTTGCCTCTTAACTCTAGCCTAGGGCTTTTGGCATTTTACTGTACCAAAGTGGTCTCCTACACCATCACCACCAAGAATATGTTGAGTGAGAATTGACCCAAAGACCTCGAACCACTCACATAGTTAGATTAACCAACTGCGCTGCAAGACAAACAAGACACTCATTTTGAGACATAATGAGTAATAAATTTTGGAGACAACAAATCTATTGACTGTCAGAGAAGGAAACCCAAATGTAGATAATGGCCAGTGACATCTATTCGGCTGACACGAATATAACTCCAAAATGTGAATTATTTACTTTTTGCAACATGTTTTTCAGTGCGTATAGTGTTTCGGCGACTGCAATCTTACGCCGTGCAGTTTCTAACTAGCATCCTTGACAAATTAGTTTGGTGACTATAATCAGTTTAAGATTTTGGCAGCGAATTCAAAACTTGACGACAGAAAGAAACCGTCGCAAAAAATAGAATTTCCTGCAGTGCCTCCTCCATACCAGATGCTTACAAGTGACACTCTAGCTAGCTAGCTGTTTTAGATTCTCTCAGCATGTAGTGTAATGAGTACATGTGTTTTCATTTTCAACATGAAATTATATAAAAGAAAATTTAAAATTTGAATCCGCGGAAATCACAACTTTAGAAATCCGATAACTTAACTGGCCTTTCCTGGACTTTTAATTGAAAATATATAGATCGATCATGAGAGAGAGAGAGACGAATATTGAAAAGAGAAAGAGAGTAAAAACAAAAAGCAAACCGGGCAAGCTTAAAGATGGGATAGGATGCTCTTCAAGTAGCTTCAACCTCATGGTTGTTTATATTTTTGAAGTTTACTTTATCACCAAGGTATTTATATATATATATAACTACTTAGATATTAAGTACAGTATATTACTGGATCTTTCATGTATATGCAACTTGTACTTTTCACCATAATCAACGGTTAAAAAAGAAAGTACGTGGTAGCTCTACCATGCATGGTATAATACAAATACTATATTATTACATGAGTAATATGTATATCAGTTGACTGATATAACTTTATATCAGCTGCACTATTAAGGTGATGACACCTCATTTAAAATTATGGATCCGGACGGGTTGCTCCGCTCCCTCAAATTCATTTGAGTGGTATCAGTGAAATTTAATGAGGTGTCATCACCTCATTGGCTTGGTTAAATTGCAACTGATATAAATTTATATCAGTCAATTGATACACATTTTACTCTTATTACATTCTCGTCTTTCACTACAAAAATTTTTACTTTTTGCGACAGTCTCTTTTTGTCGTTAAAGTTCTGATTTCGTTGCTCAAAGTCAAAAATGAGAGTCGCCAGCATTACAAGAAGAGTTGCAAACTGTAACAAAAAATTTGTGACAAAAATCATAATTTCCGTCACAATTATGGATTTTTGTCAAAATCTGTGACAAATTTTTCCGTTACAAGCATATGTGACAACATGAACAATAACAAAATTATTTGGTCACAAAATGTATTTTGTGACATAATATATTGATTTATGACAAAAACTTAAGTCGCAAATCACAGTTTCTTTTGTAGTACAAATAACTTGTCACGGAATGTTAGGAACTGCATGCGTGGCAAAAAATTTGCTTTTGCCTCGTTTACATGGCCTTGATTTGCTCCCGTTCCTCAATAGTAATGAAACTTCCAAATTTTAGATGATGAAGATGAACAAAATACGCTGAAAAACAACGATGGTAGATTAGCAAAAATTTTACTACGGCCAATCATGGCTCTGTGGTGGCCTGAGGGACGCCCTCATGTTCGGGCAATTTTAACGTGCGGTTGTAGGTGGAAATTCACAAGTCCAATATTTACGAGTCAAAGAGCTATTTTAGCAGTCAAATTACGATGACGGAGAAACCAGTTATTTTCATTAGTCTTCCATATATATTGAGAAGAAGTGAGTAGGGTACATAACATGCATGAAATGGTCACACCCTTTATTCACCTGACAGACATCCTACACTTTGGGTCCACTACCCTACAGTGTATTCGGGAGTGTCTTCCTCACGCCATCTTTTACTTCAGATTATCCACATGCCTAAAGCTACCTATGCATTGTGTCGTGTTTCTGTTCCTGTTCTTCGCCGAATCTATTATAAGATCATCATGAAATGGCCCAAATTTGAAAGTAACAAATATAATTAGTTACGGACCCAGGAAAAAAAAAAGAAAAACTGAATTGAACACGTGTCAGAGAGATAAGTAGGCACGTGAGGGAATCGATCCCTTGCTTGTAGGAGGAGAGCGAGTGGACCCCACGCGGTGGGTCGCGAGTTGGAGTGCTCTTTCGGTATGCTCTTTATCGGGAACCTAAAATATTCTGTGCCGCGATCTCTGACGTACACATTATATCATGGTGTCATCATCGACGGCTGAGAACGTCCGCCAGTTAAGATACAGTCAAGATGAGGTAATAGTGGGCCCACGTAAGCTACGGCACCGACGATTGTGTAGACAGGAACAGCACCTGTACTGGACTGAACTGCGACACTCACAACCACTCCCTCCTTTTTCTTCCTTCTTATTCACATCCTCTCCACATCTCCAAACCCACCAACCAACCAAACCATTCTCTACTTCACTCCACTTGTTCACTCCATTAATGGGTTTTACTTCTCTGCAAGTCTGCATGGATTCATCAGACTGGTTACAGGTAATGCCATGCACATGCATTTTGGTTAATGTATCTCACAGTCTGTCGTCACTTGACGTACACGTTTAAATTTTTATCTGTTAGTTTAAGTTTTGAGGTTGGATTCGAGTTTGACATAGTGTTAGAGTTGTCGGTCTGTTGTGTTGTCCAGCCCATACGTAAGAGGGAGTGTTAGTGTATCTCGGAAAATGTAAAATTTCTCTACCTATCAACTTGAGCTTTGGATCGAATTCTAGTGTGACACTCTTTTACCCACCGTTTGCGAAATTAATACATTTTTTTCTTCATCATGTATGCTACCATGCATCTTTCACATTCCAATGGATGCAAATGGAATAATTTTGATGAGTTATGTTGCTATAGATATTAAAAAATGTTGTAGTGAATTATATTTCTAACTTAAGCCATCAATTATTTTCTCTCTTTTTTTTCCTTTTACTGAAATGAAAATGATGCAACTTTTACATTTGATGAAACACAACGTTTTGGAGAAATGTAGTACTGTGTGTTTTATACCAATGAACAACTCAACCAAAAACATCACATGATAAAACATTAAAACATGTACACAACTTTACATGGTTAAGCCATTGAGATTGAGGAGAGACAAAGGAATGTGTAGTTCCTAGCCATAGAAACTAGGCCTAGAGTAGAAGGCAGTGGTATTGCTAGGAATTTTCTAAATTTGATCGGACATAAAGTCGTTTTCTTTAGCTCTTTTGCATTAACGTATGTTATTTGGATGTCACGTTTGCTGATAAGAAAAATATTTGAATGTGCAGGGAACAATGCAGGAGGATCATGAGTCAGGCATGGATTCATCTTCGTCCCCGTCAGCTGCCGCAGTTGGCGGGGACATGGAGATGCTGACGTGTACAAGGCCGAGTTTGATAGAACGGAGGTTGAGACCGCCCCACGACCAGGCCCTCAAGTGCCCTCGTTGCGACTCCCCCCACCCCAAGTTCTGCTACTACAACAACTACAGCCTCTCCCAGCCCCGCTACTTCTGCAAGACCTGTCGCCGCTACTGGACCAAAGGCGGCACCCTCCGCAACATCCCCGTCGGCGGCGGCTGCCGGAAAAACAAGAAACCCTCCTCTTCTTCCAAGAAATGCTCCTCCTCCTCCAATGACAACTCCCCCAATATCAGTAATAGCACAGACCTACACCTATCATTCCCTCCGGTTGCTGATGTGCAGTTCTCGCACATCAGCAACTTTCTCGGGGCCCACCACCTCAACAACAATTTCTTGGACAACAAGCTAGAGGGCATTGTTGGCAACTCAGTGAGAAACTATGATTTCATGGGGAATATTAACAATGGTGGTGAACACATTGTGGATCACCATAGCTTTCATGGTATGTGCTCTCCGTTTGGGATGGGAATGGACCATGGGAACAACAATATTATAATTAACAATACTAGTAATGGATCAACTAGTTTTGTGGACTCATGTCAGAGGCTAATGCTTCCTTATGACCATCAAGATCATCACCAACATAATATTGGCATGGACGTGAAGCCCAAGCTTTTGTCCCTCGAATGGCAAGATCAGCAATGTTCAGATACAGGCAAGGACTCGTTCGGGTACCTCAACGCCATGGGATCTTGGAGTGGCATGATCAACGGTTATGGCTCGTCCGCACCCAATCCATTAGTCTAATCATCATATCGATGCATGACCAACACCTGTCAGTTCAAGCGGTTTATATCATATCGATGCATGGATCGATCTTCGAATTGTGTTAACTAGTCTTTTTAATTAGATGATCAGTATCCAACTACATATCTACTATAATTAGTATGTTCTATGTACCATTCGATCGATGGATTTTTTTGTTTGTTTGTTTAGTATGGTTAGTATTGAATTTGGTTTGACATGAAGTAAGGAGTGTGAATGAGAAACCTAAGAGTTCAAAAATGACTGCATGACCCTTTTTTTTTCTTCTAATGTGAAATGTTATCTTTTAGTTGTGTGTTTAAGTTAATATAGTGATACCCACCTCTGTGAGGCTTAAGTGGCTGGGGGCTTGGGCTTGGTAGGACGTACCCTGGGTTCGTTTCCCCCCACACACGTGAGGGAGGAGTGAAGGCCGTAATCCCCGCACTAAGCTCCGAACCGGATTAGTCGGCCCACCAAAGGTGGGTTCGGATACCGGGGAAAACCGAAAAAAAAAAAAAAAGAGGAACCAAGTGCAAGATCTCTGATTATCTAAAATAAGTGTACTTATTTTTGCATTGAGAAAAGTTTAAAAGAAATTAGACAGTAAGTAAGGTTTATTTACTTTTTGTATCTTCGTGATTATATGTTAGTATGTTAACTAATTTGTTATAAAAATAATATTAACATTTATATATAACTAATTTTTTTGAAACGGAATATATAGATTATATTGTTAATGAAAATAGATAGACTAATTCATAGAAAGAAGCACAAAATAGTTACCAGAATGACGGCCTTGATATTGTTTCGAGTAAACTTCACCTCAGACTTGTCATCTTCGTAAATATCCAACATAATATCCATCAAATCTCTATCATCATCATCAACATTTTCTTGATTCTTCTTCTTATTGTTCCTGGCGTCTTCATGTTGCTTCAAGATCCTCTCCAGCAACTCATCGTACCTTCTGTTGACATCCACAGCCTTCTTACCATGCATCCACATGGTGATCCATTTGAATGGCCCCAATACATCCCCAAAACTCACCTTTGCAACCAACTCAAATGATTCCTTCACCAGCTCCTTCACCACATCAGCTTCACTGTCTTCATCTGAACACCTTGTGCTCATTATCTACCATTAATCACCATACATATCAATTAAATGAAGCAATACTTAATCGTTTAATACTAGGAATATGTAGTTAAGTGATTGTCTACACATGTTAATCAAGAGATGATATAGTAAACTATTAAAATCCGGTAAAAATCTTAATTTAGTCCATAAACTTGTGCATATGAACCCAATTTGACGTCTGAACTTTCTGAAAAAACTTAAAATCGCCTATAACTTTCAAATGTGTACCTAAAATGGTTCTTGTCGTCAGTTTCATCCGGTTTCTCCATTAAAGAGATATGAGGTGTAATTTAAAATAGGTTTAAATGGTTTTGTTCTCCTGTACTGACACATTTTTTGGGTTTAACCCTTAACACGGGTATAGCTTTATTTGAGCCCATGTAAACCATGTTTTTTTATTAAATAAACACACTAAATAGGTTGGAGCCGGTTTTCATTTTTAACGTCAGCATTTGTTGACACGTTCTCACGCCACGCCAGTTACGAAACCAATGTGTATATACCACACCATCATACCGTTTCATTTTTTAATCATTCATAGCCAAAACATCATCACACCGTTTCATTTTGGTTTATCTATGATGTTAAAAAAATAATGAAGCGCAACGTTTTATATGATGTGTGGAATGCACATGTGGCCTATGTATCTGGCATGACATGATTACCTATATAAAAATGTTGATATGGCACTTGAAAATTGACTACAACCTAATGAATGAGTTTAATTCATAAAAATATTATTTGCAAGAGCTCAAATAAAGCAAAACCCTAACTAAAGGTTAAACTGAAGAAAAAATATGTGTTACTGCGAAGGAAGCAAAACTATTTAAACCTTTTTTATTTTATTTTTTTGAAAAACAGGTGCAAAAAGCACCACATTCATTCATTCAATTGAAATAGAGATACGTCCCTTCCAGCAAATACAAACGTAGATACTAGAAATATACTTATCTAAATAGCACATATTTGCTTGAGGCCGGCTTTGTATACTATCACTACAAACGTTAAAGGATGTATTTAAACCTTTAAAATATATGTCAAGACCCATATTTGAAAATTTTAAGATAATATTAGTTTAAAAAAAATTAAAATACCATATTTAAATTTTTACATATATAGAGTGTAATATATATGCATAAAGAATAGAGTAAAATGTGTATAAGTTGCAACTTAAGCAAGTCAATGAAGTGATGACAACTCATTAAATTTCACTTATACCCAACCAAGTGAATTTGGGGGAGCGAAGCGATCCGTCCGGATCAATAATTTTAAATGAGGTGTCATCATCTTATTAATATAACTGATATAAAGTTATATTAGTAAACTGATGCACATATTACCCTAAAGAATAATATGAGCCTAATATAATTTAGCATTTAATGGGTAATATTGCGTACCACTCTGCAAACAGAATTGTTGGTGTATTTCATGAACTCAGCCCCAATATCCACAACCTCTCCCCTCCGAGCACCCTGCACCACTCTCCTTAGAAGCCGCACCAGCTCCTCCTGCCGGACACCTCGTGACCGTTCGATCTGACGTGTCCCCAACAGCTGTTGTGCGCAAATTTTCTTCAAGAACCTCAAGTAGTCCCCATACGGGGCAGTGATGAAGCCGGAGGCTCCAAACAATATTCCGTCGGAGAATACGAATTGGGGCCGGGCTGCGAAGGTGAGATCGTGGGTCTTGAAGATCTCGGTGGCCATGGCGGCGGAGGACACCAGGACGCAGCGAGAGAAGCCCATGCGGAGGTAGAGAAGAGGACCGTACCGGTCGGAGAGGCTCTGCAAAGAAGTGCACATGGAGGAGGAGATGTGGTGGAGGTGGCCGATGAGAGGCAGCGCCGGTGGGCTTGGAGGGAGTGGAAGATGATGAGCATGATCGTTAGTTTTTGAGTGTTTTTTGGCGTTGAAAATGAAGAGAACGAGAATTGGTGAGATAAGGCAGATGATGGAGACGATGATACAGTATTGGAGATCGGTGATGGAATTGAAAGCCATTTCTTGACCGTGTATTGTGTCGTTTGCTTTCGTTTCTTTTATAGCTTATGAAACTTTGTACTTCGTTTTCAAGTGACGTACATGTTGTTTGATTTGTTCTAAGGTAATTATTCTTAAATTAGTGTTTTTTTTATAAAGAAAACTTATTGTTTTATTTCCTTTTGTTTATAGCTCTGTATAGATTGCTTAACAAATTTGAAGATATTTTATTTGTAATCAAATTTGTTTTGTAATCTGTATACAGATTAAGCTATCTATATATACTATGAATAAAAAGGGAATAATGCAATAAGTTTTTGCCTTTTTATGATATCACTGGCTAGAAATTATTTTTTGCTAGTATTGTCTTGCGAAGTGCTTACCTATACAGAATTTGTGGGTTGGATTTTACCAAATATTGTTTGTTTTGCTCTCCCCTTTAACCCTAAAACCATCCCACTCCACGTAACTTGGTGGGATTTGAACACAGAAATTCATACATGA
Organism: Pelargonium myrrhifolium; assembly: GCA_036897405.1. Lineage (NCBI taxonomy): Eukaryota > Viridiplantae > Streptophyta > Magnoliopsida > Geraniales > Geraniaceae > Pelargonium > Pelargonium myrrhifolium. The sequence goes on along the minus strand of JAYMTK010001979.1, from coordinate 1,961 downwards.
AGATGTCTGTCAATATTGTTTGTTTTGTAAATTAATATTTATTTATTTATAAGACTTCTTTATAGCAAAAACGATAATTTATTATTTCAATTAAATGATAATTTATTATTTCGAATAAGATTATTATAACAAAAACGATATCAAATTGGGGGTTTGAATATCAATTCACTCAAACACAATCAGACACAAAAATCAAGAACCTAATTACTAACTCATAGGCCACACGGTTCACACACCGACCCGCTGACAAAAGAATTACAATACCAAACATAGACATAATGACCAAAATATACTGAATAATTAAGGTAAAGACACTGAAATTCTCTCTTCAGCCTAAACAATCAAGCTAAAGACATTGAAACATCCAACGACTAACAATTTGTTGAAAAAAAGTCTTTATTATGAAATGTTGGTAATATACATATATATATATATATATATCATCATTATAGTTTATTTACAATATACTATAACGCACAATTTGTCAATAATATTGTATTTCGATCTTTAGCTTGTATTTGTCAGTAAAATAATGAAGACTCATTTTGAATTTACTTTATAAAATCACTAACATTTTCATGAAAAAAAATATATATAATATAGAGGGTATTTAGATGACCTTAAAAATAGCTCATAAACGAGTAGAGCTTATAAGCATTTTGTGTGATTTCAAGTCTTTTTAACAATAAGTTGTAACTTGTTTGGTAAGAAAATGATAATAAACACTTGTTTAAGAAAATTTGATGATAAACTATTTATAAAGTTAAAATGTCTAATTGTCTATAAAAGACATAAATAATATTTTTTAGTGAAAATTTAAAGAAAAAATTAATCACGTTATTTTAACAAATTGGAAGAGAATAATTTCAACAACAAAAAAACATCAAAATTGGGAATTAAAATACAAAGTCACTAATTTTTTTACTCGGTCTAATTTTTGTACTTTTATTATGAATGTATTATTGAAAATCTCAAATTTGTATATAAAAATTAATATTTATAAAAAAGTTTAAGGCAAGATCATACTTTTCTTAAAACGTTATATGAGTTTGACATGAAAATCGTTCAAATCGGATATTAATTGGATAACAAAATTATCAATTTTATTTTAATTTTATCATATGAAAACATAAGGTCATAAACGATTTTTGTAATGGTTTGATAGTCAGACTAACTTTTTTTTTTTTTTTTTTTTCTGCTTATAACCTGGAGAAAAAATAAAGTTGGGTACCCCACTTATTTTTTCTACCGCACACAATCAGAGATCATAATCATTAGCATATGAGCATTTTTCAATTTACCAAAAAAAATAACTTTGATAAAAAGAGTGTTTTCATATTATAAGTTCATTTGACCAACTTATGAGCTAAACAAATACTCCCATAATCTATGTATCTACCAATATTACATCTCTTTAAATGGCATTAAGAAATATTTTCAAATAAGAAAAGAAAAAAACCTACAATATTTTTATTTTTTTCCTCAAAAACACATTGATATAACATGGTCTTTTGAGAGAGGTCGGCATAGATTCGGTATAACATGTAACTACATACATGTATAAATAAAAATATAACCTCTGATCGTAACAAGTGGAGTCTAATATTACGTATAGGACAAAATAGAAAGATAAGACCATGTAAAAAATTATATTTCTTGTCAAGTGACATAAGATGCCGAATTGCATTTCTAAGACATAAAAGCAAGGACTAATTACACAAATGCCGATCAAAAAATTAGATTCCGAATCTATTATATATATATATATATATACATGGGTTTAATGTATATCAGTTTACTGATATAAAGTTATATCAGTTGCACTAATAAGGTGGTGACACATCATTTAAAATAATGGATCCGGACGAGTCGCTACGCTCCCCCAAATTCACTTGGGTGGGTATAAGTGATTTTAAATGAGGTGTCATCACCTCATTGGCTTTGTTAATTAAGTTGCAACT
>JAYMTK010001978.1:0-14917 GCA_036897405.1 Pelargonium myrrhifolium | reverse complement strand
TTTTGTTTCATTCAAAATAATTATATATTTGTAATATCAATGATAATTATCAAAACAATATTTAAAATTTAGAATAATTATCTTTTATTTAAAATTTTGAATTATATATATTTAGTATTTAATTATTCATATTTTATTTTAATGACGTGGCATAAAAATGGAAATTAAAATTGTCACGTGTTAATTAATTGAAAGCTCAATTAAAAATATAAGATGACACATGTCGCGTAATAAATGTGGAACTTCTCTTTATAATATATATATCAGATTAGATTTTTGTGATAAGTCATTCATAGCAATCTAGTTTAATCAAGATTGATTCTCTTAACTCTCAATTTATTATATGGTTTGGGCTATTTTTGGACCTACTTGTTCTGTATTAAATTCAAGAAATTAAGCACAAAATTCACTTCTCAAACTCTATTTATTGAATGAAAAAGATTGGGCTTATATTTTCAGTAAACTTTATCATTTGACTTGTGTGTGTCATGACACCCATGAATAGTCCTCAGTCGCATTCAAATCGTTTTCCAGTTCCCAAAGAACGAGAGTGGCACTTCCGTAAATAAGTCCCCCTTCCATGGCCAAATATCCACCCACTGTCGTTTTCCTCCTTGCGTGTCATCGGGCTTGATGATGATCCACAGAGAAAAGCCAATAGGGGCATTTTCGCAAATAAGTTACCATCCCAGGCCCAGCTTCAGAGTAACTTGAGCTACAATTTTCTAAATCATCACTCTCCCAATACCAAAACCACGCGCAAGCAACGCCGCTGAGCGGAACTCTCCTCATCCTTATAGTCCTTTGGCTGGAGCGTGGGCAAAAAGGCGCGTGGTGGGGGGTGAGGAACAGCGAAGGGCGGCTGAGCGGATAAAGCCAAAAGTGATTTTAAGGGCGCGTTTGGATTGAGCGTTGAAGCACTGAAAAAAAGACGTTATAAATGAAGGTGAGAGGTGGTGGTGGTGGTGGCGGAGGACGGTGGTGGGCTGTTTTCTCAAGTTTCGTGCGTTGTCACGTACAGCAACAGCTCATCAAAATATAAAACAAAAGAAAAACAAGTTGGAGAAAGAGAGAGAGGGTTTCAAGGAAGGAGACATGTCCGAGCTCATCCCAACAGCCTTATTCTTTGCTTCTTCTCTCCATTACTATATCAGATCCCAAAGGTTTTTTTCTCTCTCACTCTGTTTTTATTTTTTATTCTTCTCCTTCTTGTTCTTCTTCTTATCTTGTCTCCACTGAGACACCTTTTTCGTTTTCATTTTCTGATTCTCTTTTGAATCTGCATGTAGTATTTGAGTTCATGGTGGTGATGTTGTTTTTGCCTGGTAAAGTAGTTGCTGCTATTGCTATTTGTTGGTTTCTGGCTTCTTTGATGTTTTGGGTGTTTTAGCTTCACATGTTTATTCCTTTTCTTTTGGTTTGACCCACTTGGGAAGATGGGTTTTGTTGTTGTTGTTGTTTTTTTTTTTGGGGTTTCAATACTTGGATTTATTGGCAGCTGTTTTTGTGGATGGCCCTTTTGATTTTGATTGGCTGTGGTTTGGGAATCAATGGGAACAGGTATATGTGTACATCTCTCAATTTGGCATCCTGGGTTTGTCTGATTGTTGTTCATGGTGCTCCCATTTTTAGTGCTTTTTGTGTTCTCATCAAACCCTTTTTTGATTCTTGTTTTGGTTGTGTTGCATGCTGTCCTATATTACACTAATCTCTAATCTTCCAAGTGTTTGTAGGATATGGATTAGAATTATTACTTAGTGGTTGCTAGTTTTTGACTGTTTTGGAAGGTGCATATCTACTTTGGTGTGTTCTCATGATGCATGCAGAGCAGAATGGTTGATTGATCTTGGGGATTCAATATGCTAGATTACAATATTTGCATTTGGAGACTGCTTGTGCTTTATCATAATTTGCTACACATGCTTCAACTGATAATGATAATGATAGTAAGTAATGAAAGTTGTCTATGTGAATTGAATGTACACCAACACATTTTTCTGATGTTTTGTTTCCCAATGGTCGTTGTGTTCCTTGATTGGTCTCCCATATTGCAATTTATGAAATGTGCATGCAGAGGAGCTACACATTTCCTTTGTCTTGAAGATTTGGTTTATGAACATTTTTGCTTGTTTTTCTTTCTTATACCTTCAACATCATCTTCTAGGAGAATCGCCAGTCTTTTTCCAGTCTTATATAGTTGTCATGTAGTTTGGATATTGAATTGGCTAAGAATGTTAATGATTCCTTGAGTTTGTTACACTTACAGCAAAGCCATATAAGGCACATGAAGGAAAGTTGAACATTATTCAAATTATTCTTAATTCTTGCAACAAAAAGAGAGAGAGAAAAAAAAGAAAAGAAACAAATAGGACTCATTTTTTTGATGGACAGAATGAGTATATATTTTGACTTTAGAAGTATCTGGTGTTGGATATCCTAATGCTTGACATCTAGTTATTGACCTGATTGTTTAAACATCCTGGTTATTGGTTTACTGAGCAGGATTTGTTGTGGTAAATTAACATTTTTTTTTTAACATGCAATTCATATATTTAATTTAAATGATCTGAAAATTGAAACATAGTGAATAAACTAAGCACATAAATAATGAATTAATGATGGTTTAGGTTCATAATTTCTCACAAAAAAACTCATAAAGTTGAATGTCTTCAAAATTGAACTATGGCTAGCTGTCTCTCTATTCTTGCTCAATCAATCACCTCTTCCACTCTCCCACCATATTTTTAGAAGCAACTTTGCATGGGGTGTATAATATCCAAGGAATTACGTGATTTGAATGTATGGATATGTCGTTTCATGGTGTATTCTTTTTCTTTGTTTTATGGCATGAATTTAATATGGAATATGGATATCAAAACCCTAAGAAGAGCACCCTGTTCATGAGGCTCCCATCTCTGTGGGGTTTGTTGAGGAACATTTATGTTATTATGTACATATTCTTATCTTTTTTATTTATTTATTTTTTTTATGGAGAGACTATTTCCTTGATTTGAACACATGACCTCTAGGGTGGGTCTACTGCGTTGGGGCTTGTAGATGAACTTTTATGTACATATATGTAGATCTGTTGTTTTGAACTTATGACCTCTAGGTTGCAATGCAACAACCTTAATGATGCGCCAGTGCTCAGGGATTCAAATCCATAAAGATATCATAATCGTGAATCAGCCAGGATGCCTTTCGGCCAAGTGAACCCATTATGGGTATGATTATTTCGATGGTTAGAAGCTAAATGAAGTTTTTGAAGTCGAGGCAGAATGCTCTTCACTAGTTGAGGATACATGTGGAATGTTTGAGTGCTTAGAGATGTTTGATATTTGAATTTATTGATTGATTATTTGATCTATTTTTTTCTTGCTAGCAATTACCGTAATTATTTGCTAGAAGTGTCTTTGTACATCACAAAAGGTCTCTGGTTAGGCATTGTAAAAATGTACCCGTTTCATGGAAACTTCCCTTATTGTTTCTTACATTGAATCGAAGTACCGAGTTTCATATTTTTCTGTTTTGTGAGTGACTTGGATTTTACTTAGTATTTGCATATCTGAATTTGTTTAACTCTTTCCTTAAAGTTTATTGTTGATATCTTGGACGTAACAAATCAATATTTTGTTTTACAAACTAGCATTTTTGTACATCAGTAGCTCAAAAGAGCCTTCCCATGTTTCCTTGTCCAGTGAGAAACTTGAATCATTCCTTGGGCTCGATTAGATGTTTCCTATAATTTATTTATGTCTTAACTTCTTGCTAGTATTCAACAATAAATCTAATTTTTGGTTTTAAATATTGGACTCGGGGTGATGATATATAGATGCGAGAAGTAGATTCACTCAAGGAGTATTAACTTACAAGTGTTTTGGGGCCTAATTTTATGCTTTTAGCCAATTTGACAAGGCTAAAGACATTTGCTTGATGATTTTGAGGAAATTTGTTCGCTTAATTATGGGCTCTTTTTCTGTGAGAACTATTGCATGTTGTCATTTGGCTTTTGTAATGACAAGTTTTTGAATCCATGTTACATTGTCTGTGCTGAATCAGTCCACGTTGCGGTTCTGGACCTTCTGGTTTGGCATCTTAAATGTATCTGTGTATGTTGTTTGATTGAGTCATGATGTGCACACTTCCCAGTCTTCTTATACGCTTCTGCACATTAGGACATGCTTAGCTTACTACATGTGTTTCCTTTGAATAGCTAATTCAAAGCAAGTCAGAAAGAAGACGGTTCATTTTGAAAGATTTTGTGGATTTGCGACAAACTGTGTTCAATGACAAATTTGATGGCTGTCCGAGTTCAGAGCTTGCCCAAGAGAAATTTTGATCAAAACACTTCCCGTTCAATGCCTCATATTGCTATGAATAGCCCAGCCTGGTGGAATTCGAACGAACAGCAAATGCAGCAATCTCTATCGAAGAATTTAGGCTTTAAAGTGGAATCTCCACCTCAACTTTATCAAGAGGCAAAGCATTTAGGCCTTCAACTACCAGACCGGGAATCATCCTCAACTCAGTCATATGGTCAATCTAACCAGGAAGTGGGTGCTATGAGAGGGACCAGTTCTCGAGATCAATGCATTACGTCGGAATCTGGTATTCATATCTTTGCTTCCATATTCGTGTCTTGATCTACATGTTTATTTTTATCATCTCTTTTTCTTTGATACATAAAATATCTCCATTATAATATACCTGGATAGGTGCATTCAGTACCCTGTAACATGTTTTACATCCCAGGATGGGTCTGTTTAAAACTATACTCTTTCTATTGTTAACATGCTCTTAAGTAGAAGCCTCTTGTTAAGATATTGCATGCATATGAGAATCTTGGTGTGGAACTCTTTCTCACACAGTTGTCTTTTCATGGCTCACACTGATGATGTGCTATAATTTGTAATTATTGTCAGCAATGATATTTTTGCTCTAGTCGTTCGCTAGGTCAACCTAACATCAAATATGTTTACAACGTACTCAGGTCATGGTGAAAAATGTGGCAAGGATGGGGGAGGTCAAATCAAGCCAGTTTTTTTGTTAAGTCATCCTGATAATGTGTTCAATCCGTCACAAGCTGATTATAGCCAGGCAGTGGTAAGTTTATTGGTATTTTCTGGTTTGCAGGTTGCCTTCTTAGTAGTTTAGCTAATACTCATCTTCCACAAATCAGGCTCGTCTTCCCAATCCTTACGCTGATCCACATGTTGGAGCATTATTTCCATATGGAGCACAGACTATTGTAAGTTTCATTGGCTACATTATTGTCATTCCACTTGCAGTACTTTCTGGCTTGGGTTGATTATATATTGGCACAAGTCTACCCACTTATTTCTTCATATTTTGTGCCTAGTGTTTAAAATGTTGTTTGGTCAGTACCACTTGGCAACATTTCCTTTATACTTGTTTGCTTGTGGTTTATATATAATGTTATGTCCATTCTTACCCAAGTATATATGTTTCTTGCGCAATTATGAACTTAGCAAGTTGCTTTGCAAAGGACATGCCAAATTCGCTAACTGTGGGTCTGAAACGTAGTATTGGTGTAGTCTTCGATCAACCATGTATAACAATATGATTCTTTTGGGTGTTTGTTCCAGCCTCCAATGGGTCCCCAGATGGTTGGGATAGCACCTGCTAGAATTCCGTTGCCTGTTGATGTAGCAGAAGATGGACCCATTTATGTCAATGCCAAACAGTACCATGGGATCCTCAGAAGAAGACAGTCACGAGCAAAGCTTGAGGCTCAAAACAAACTCATCAAAAGTCGGAAGGTATGCACTTCTCTTTTGTAAAAAAATTATTGTGAACTTTGGGTTGCACTTTGCTGCCAAGAGTAGATGTCCCGATTTAGCCCACGAACATTAGCGAACAAGCGGAAGGAATCATAGATATCATGATTGAAATGTATGCATGTCTTTCAATGATATGGTTTGATTACATGTTCATTGCTTTTAATTGAATGTAGCCATATCTTCACGAGTCTCGGCATCTTCATGCGGTTAAGAGGGTTAGAGGATCTGGTGGCCGGTTCCTGAGTACGAAAAAGCTCCAACAATCTGATGCGACTGCCCCAACCCATTGGGCTTCTAACTCCGCTCACTCGCATCAAAAGAAGGATGCCTTGGGGTTTGGGAGTCTCAATTCGATAAACGGCAACTGTGCTGGTTCAATGACAAGCTGCTCTGACATCACAAGTGTCTCCAACAATAATGTTATTTTCCGACAACCTGATGGCAGCTTCTCGAGCATCTCTCCTCACATGATGGGATCGATGCAATGTAGTGGGGAGCTCCTGTGCAGTGGAACTCCGCACAGCGCTTCCATCGTCCAGTGATAAAAGCTGGTAGCATTCCAGATTGCATCACTGGCTTGGCAAATCATCCTTGGCTTTGTTACTTCACTCTCAATATATTTATTATATGTAATGACACTGGTTATCTAATTGTGTAGTGGGGCATTTTGCAATCTATGATGCTCTCTACAAACTAGTTTTCTTCAAAATGCACTCAAGAACTTCAAAAGTGCTCCATAACTGACATTTGTGACGGCTGAGCAGACATTGAGTATTTGAATATATAATATTTTTTGGTTATGATTAAGATTTGAAGCTGCTATTCTTTATGAGTTGTTCAATCAGGTGAACTCTGAATTGAAGAGCTAGCTAGCTAGCTATGTGTGTTGCTTTTTCTCCTGTATTCTAATTATTCTCTCTTGTGAAGATTTGATGTTGATAAATAAATGAATCTACCTGGCTGGCTACGTGCAACACAAGAAACCATAAGTTGATGGAGTGGAGACCCACTGAAGAGTCTCCTTAATGATTCGTTACTGTAAATCTAGAGCTCATTTCTAGTTTGAGATAGACAGAGAACCATAATGGCCACTTGTTGGTTTTTATATTCTTCATGTTCTATAATGAGTCACCCTCCTAGGTATTTCCATGTTTGTGATTCATGAAACTATATTTGCTATTTTCACTTTTTACACTCCTAGACGACATAACGTAGGATTGGAAAGTACTTTGAATTGTTTTTGAGGAAAATTTCAAGTTCCCTTAGGTGGATGAATTTATTAAAAAAAAAAAGAATTTTCTAAAAAATAGAGTGCACTTAAAAAAGTACCTCACTCGTTTTGTTATAACTATGTTAGTTTAAAACGCACAAAAAAACAAAAATTGAAATACTAATTTCTTTTTTAAACAATTCAACTCTTTTAACTCATAATTAGATCTAAATGGGGCTTCCGACGAGGTCCTCTAAGAGGGCTTTGGAATGATGATAACTTTGGTGTGTAAAGGTGGTTTTCAGATTTGGTGTGGTGAAATAATTAATTGTATGTTTGTATCATTAGTTTGATACGTATGCACATTATTAATCAGAATTTTCAAGCGTTTTGACAATTGATTCACATTAAGATCATGATCAAAACGAGTAGGCCTCCAGGCTTTGGTCTCAACATAGGGAATCAACTCTTTGGTGGTTCAAACCATACAAGTCGCTTATAAAACACACCCAATTTTCACATGCATTGATACTTACGATTATGGACACCCCTCATTGGTTGAAATGTTTAATGATAATATGCACTATTCATTCTCTTTCTTTACCATGTTATACATTGATTCTCTTGTAAGACTTTATGTACATCGAAAGTGGATTACATAGTAACGCACTGATCTTTACTTAATACATGTTCTCTTTTACGATGTCTAAATCATTATGTACCTTATTGGATGATTTAGATCCATATGCAAAAGAAGAAATATTAAATTATTTAAGCTACACTCTTATGTACCTCATCGAAATGACGTAGATCCGTAATAAAGAGCACATTTGATTCAAAAATACTTTGGACGATTACAATAAACAATATCTACTAAGGGCATCCACAATGGTTAACCTCTAAAAGGTTAATAAATGTGGACCCCACTATTGACACATAATATCATTATAACCATGTACTCTATAATGTATTAACCCTTAAAAGTTAATATCATGTCCCAAACAAAACAAGTACTGCAAACCAATGAAGAGCACATTATTAAATTAAACCAATAAAAACCAATGTACATTGGGCTTCCCGCCTCTGGCGGCCCTCGACACATAATATCATTATAACCATGTACTCTACTTTTTTATATTAAATTAATATTATTTTTATTACAAACAAATAAAAAGCTAACATTTTGATTGGACCAAAAAAAATGTTATTATAATAAATAAATAAAAAAACATAAAAGTGACAATTTTTTATAGAGCGTAGAAAATTGTGACAAGTGTTTAAAGTCTACTGGCATTCAAAGGGTTAATAGCTATTAAGCTTTTTCAATACATTTTTATAGGTTAATGCACAACTACCAATACTATTAATTTTTTATTTTTTACCATTATGGATGCCCTAATGACCGAACAAAAATTAACATTAAACTATTAATAAAATTGTGATACCTTATTAAAATTATCGATATGTCGAGATCATTCCACTCCCCGGAATGCATCGGGTGAGTATAAATAAATTCTTAACGCTGTGTTGTGATTTCATTAATTTGGCTTATGTACCAAAATAATATGGACTCGTATACATATTTATCTCTTTCGTAAAAACAGAAACAAGTCACAAATACAAATTCTTGTGCAAAACATTTGGAAACATCCAATTTTCCATTTCTACACAAACAAGAAAAAAGGAGCTACTCCAGAATAGGAAGAACAAGAGCTAATAATTTGTTCAGCTTTTCTCTCTAAGCTACGAAGAGGAGGAGAACTGGAGAAGAAGAAGAAGAAGAAGAAGAAGAAGAAGCCAGAAGCCAAGAAAATGGTGTCGTACATGAGCGTGTTTCTGTACGGAGTAGGAGGCATAGTCGTCGCCGGCATGGCATTGCTGGTGGCTTTCCAGGAGAAGCTGGTCTACGTTCCCGTTCTCCCAGGCCTCACCAAGTCTTACCCCATCACACCTGCTCGCCTCCGCCTCACCTACGAGGACGTCTGGCTCCGCTCCTCTGACGGCGTCCGCCTCCATGCCTGGTTCATCAAATTCTTCCCCGATTGCCGAGGTTCGATCTGTTCCTTTTTCTCTCCCAATTCTATCTTCTTGTTCGGGTTCCATTGGTTACTCTGCTAGGTTAGGGCTTTATGGCTACGTCCACATGATTTCGAATTGTGTGCGTGAAAATACGAGTTGACAGTACTTAACTGCGAATTTTATAGAATTGGAATCATTTTCTTGAATTGAGAAAGCCTTATAGCTGATTTCCTTGTTGTTGGTAGCGAATCATGGTATACGAACTGCGAAATGCTTGGATCAGTTAATGGCTTGTGAATCATAACATTTGTTTGAGAATATCTCTGCTGCAGTGAAGCTGAAAGTGATGTTGTCATGGGAATTGCTTTAGGAGCAATAGTGTAATATTGCTGCTGTGCTATACTACTTAGATGTGCTGTTTATTACTTTGATTAGAGATGATTTTGGCCTTTTGTGATGCCTGTTCACAGCAAACATTATTTGTGGCACAATCACAGTCTCAAATTTTTATAATTAATTATGAAGCATTATTTGTTTAAACATCTTATGCATTTGGGCAAATAGAAAAACTTCCAAATTTAGATGCGGTGTTTCAATTCATGTAATAAAAAAAATAATCATCTCCATGAGTGTGTTGTGCTGTAGATTCATTTACTTCCATTAGATTATTACTTTTATGATTAATCAGTTTATCTTGAATTACATAGCTTGGGTTTGTTCTTTGCAAGGCTTTGAAATCAATGCTGTTTATTGTGCAGGTCCAACAATCTTGTTTTTCCAAGAAAATGCTGGAAGTATCCTAATCATTGTGAAATGAAACCATCTGTGCCATTTGTATTTCTTGTTTGAATTCATATTCTTTAGTGGCCTTAACTACTGAATTTTAGATATTGCACACCGTCTTGAAATGGTCCGCATAATGTTACAGAAGTTAGAGTGCAATGTTTTTATGCTTTCTTACCGAGGGTATGCATCTGCCTTTTAATCTGAATTGTGTGCACATGTTACTGAAGCTGGATCCTGATTGATATAAGCACACTGTTTGCGATACCATTGATCAGTGCTTAATGAATTGAAACAGTTATGGAGCAAGTGATGGTTATCCCTCTCAGCACGGGATTACAAAGGATGCTCAGGTGTTCCAATTCAGTCAAATCATTTACTTTAATTCCAGATGCTACTGTTCAGATTCAAACACTTTTGCCATTAGTGTAACTTTATTTTTTCTTTTGTTAGGCTGCATTGGACCATCTTTCTCAGAGGACTGATATTGACACATCTAGAATAGTTGTATTTGGAAGGTCGCTTGGGGGAGCAGTTGGAGCTTTGCTTTCCAGAAATAATCCTGATAAGGTATCTCTTTAGCATAGTTTACTTTTGGGCAACAAGAGAATGTAAAAGAACTAAAATTGTTTCCCCCCTTTGAACTCCATGCTGTCAGTACCTTCTGGTCTCGCGATGTTTGAGTAGTAAGATCTTGTTTTCTGGCTTGATTGAGAGTAGTATTTACTCAATAGGTTCTAGATGCATATGAATGACCTGGCAAGGTATATGTCTTTAACCTTCTAACATATTAGAACCTACCCTGGCTAGGCTCTGGTACCCATAAGGTCCAGTTATGTATATATTTATCATCAGAATTCTGAAGGAGTATGTTTGGTGTTCCACTGCTCCATATATAAATCATATGGATAGGATACAATATCTTACACTCAGGACGGGATCTGTATATGCATCATAAGATGGATATAACAAACCAATGAATATGTGAATCCAACCCAAAATTATTCATGGATCATCAAACCAAGCCTATACGAATAATGTAGTTTTGCCTTGGTTGGGAATTTAGAACCTAGGTGTTAAGTTGGTGGTATGTAATGGTTTTTCATTAAGTCAAATGTTTTCTAAGAGTTGTCCACAGATAATACTGGAACATTTTTACAAGACAGAAAAGCATTCAGGTTGATGTAGCTATTTGTTACGGGATTTTGAAAAAAAGAGTCATTAAAATGCATTGTCAAAACAGGTGCTCCATTACTAAACTCATATAGTTGTGATACATTTCATCAAGTTTAATTGATCAAAACCTGGTGTGGGGGTGCCTAGATATGGCTATAGTTGGATTTGGGTTAGCTTAAAGGTTTTCATAAATTTTAGTACTGCTCTTTGTCTGTGGTATTATGGTTATTGAAATTTGCCTATCAGTATGATATTCTACTGCACTTAAAGATTCTCCTAGATTTCTAGTTTGGTAGCTTCAATGTGCAACTTCTTTAATAACAGTGAAACTACCTCCTTGTATCTGGAATTTGCTAATCATTATGATAAATTCTGTTGCACTTCTAAGTTTGACCCTGCTTTCCAGTTATTCTGCTAGGTTTATTGTACAACCTGTTGTAACTGTAGTGAACTTGAACACAATCACTGTCCTCAAGTTTGTGGCAATAAAAATAAAAAAGGCAAAGAGAATTACTAAAACAAAATAATAAGGAATAGGACAAGAGCGAAGAAAAAAAGAAATCAAAATCATGGGAGGCATAGGTAAATCAATGTGTTCTTATCTGGCACAACTTCGACTTTCCAATACTCAAGAAATGTCTTCTGTGACAATGTTTGGTATAATATGTGCCTTTCATATTGTTTTGATGGTGTAAAATTCCCTTCCTTTTTTCTATGAGGTGCTTAAGATGTATATTTCTGCACTTTGTTCACCTCATATGCTCGTAATTTTTGGGAGTGTCCTTGCATTGCAGGTTTCTGCATTGATATTGGAGAACACTTTCACTTCAATTTTGGACATGGCTGGAGTTATACTGCCCTTCCTGAAGTGGTTTATTGGGGGAAGTGGTTCAAAAGGTCCCAAAATTCTTAATTTTCTTGTACGTTCTCCTTGGAATACCATTGATGTTGTTGGTGAGGTGAGGCTACATGTTCTCCTCATACCTTCTATCTTACTATGTTGCAACTAGATGTATACTTGAGTAAATGCAGTGTCAGACATCAGTTAGTCAACTGTTTTTGAAACTTACTTGCATTGATTTGAAGTGCATTTGACCACTCATTCAAGCCATGCCCAATCCTATTCCAAGTTAACATCTCTTCATGCATCCATAACACGTTAATTAGGTTTACTAGTGTATTTTCATTCTTCTAAATTTATTTTATCACATCATGTTATACCCATACACTTTATGTGGCGGTGCTAATTTTGATATGCCTACATATAATTCAAAAACCTGAAATCTGTTTTGCATTGGAACTATTATAGTGCAGTTTTGGTTTAGAAGTTATATGCACAAGTATGACTCTGGCCCTCTTAAAAACAGATTAAGCAGCCAATCCTTTTCCTCTCTGGATTGCAAGATGAGATGGTTCCCTCCTCCCATATGCAAATGCTTTATGCTAAGGCAGCAGCTCGTAACAAACGATGCGTCTTTGTGGATTTTCCTACTGGCATGCATATGGACACATGGCTGGCTGGTGGTGATCATTATTGGAGAACAATCAATGAGTTCCTTGAACAAAATGTTCCTGAGGAAAAAGAAAACGATAACAAAGGTAAATTCCTACTCATGGTATTCTTGAATGTTGCAACTCCCTACCAGCCCCTTCCCGAATTGGAAAAAATGACGATGTTTTTCACTAATAGGAGAAGAAAAGTGAGGGTACGAACCACTGAATCAAATTCCATGGTTCTCAATCTTGGCCTCTGATTTGGGTGTGTTTAGTGACCTTTTGTACTCTCTTTTTTTTGGTTGGGAAAATTTGAAGTCCAGTAATTCTTGATAGGCTCATCTTTCATGTCAGTGTTTTGTTTGCCCACTCTTTTTACTTGCACAATCTACATAGGGAAAGTGTTAATAGTCTTAAAAGAAGATGGCAAGTTTGTACCCTTTGCAAAGTAGGCACTTTGTCATCCTTTAATTGTGACGAGATCTGGATCTTATGTTTTTAGAACTCAAGGCAACAATTATGGATTTCTTTGATAGTAGCTCTATAAACTGCCTTCATCTCATTCGACTATTGTTATCATGAATCTTTTTTTAGAGTAATGGGGTGGCTGAATATTTTCAGTGACCAAAAAGCACCAAAAGTTGTCAGACTTATTTTTATTTTTATGTGGTGCTTTCAGATTCAAAGGCTGGGTGATTGAGTACTGCTACTACTACTGTTTGTGGTTGTGTTTTGTGGATGTGTTGTTGCAGCAAGTGGGAGCTCTTTGTGAGATGAAGCTGATGAGATGCATCCATTCTTTTAGGAAATCTTTGATTTGAATTACGAAATGCCAGAAAACATGAATGCCCTTCATTGCTATTGACTTTTGACATGCACGCCTTGTCAACTCGGACTTGTTTGTACTGTAACAAATAAGAAACTGCGTGTATATATATATATATATATAAATATGCTGGGTTTACTTTATCACAATATTTATATCTTAGGGGTATATACTGGATTGATGTATTGGTGGCTTTTAATTTAATGCCTCCAAAACCAGTTTTTGTGTTGCATAGTGTCACAGTGGATTTGATGAGACGTCAAGGCTCCTTTAATTATTTGGAGTTCAACTTTATTTTTTTTGTGAATTTTTGTGTTTGAACTAAAATTGGTCTTGGTAGTTTTTTTTTTTTTTTTTTTTTTAAAAACGTCTCCTTAGTTTTTTTTGGGTAAGATAGTTTCCAAACTTTCATCTTTGGATTCAAATTTTATCTATAACGGAAAAAATCAAATAATGGTTGACATGGCAATCACTTGTCAAAATAAGCGGAGTTAGGATTTTTGAACCAACCAATCACCTTTTGACACAATGTAATAAACAATTTTTAAACATATATACAGATCATCTTCTGAAGGCTAAGTATTATTTTTAGGATTTACATTTGACGCACAGTCGGTTTACAAGAATTATACACCATCAGTGCATCAAATTATGACATCTCATCAGATAAAAACTTGAAATTATTTGAATGACTTATTGATAAATAAATATTTTAAATTGATAATTATCAAATAAAAATAACATTAAAAAAATAATATATATTTCTTTATTTATCTTAATTATTATAATAATTAGCCAATTAGAGAGTGACACTTCACGAATTAACACTCATACCCGGCCCAGTGAATTTGTGGGCACGGAGCGCCCGCTCAGATCCAAATTTTTTGTGTATTATTTTGAATTTATTATATATTTTATTAATTATTGTATGTTAATAAATAATTAGCACTAGAAAATATTTACAAAAAGTGCACTGATGGTGTAAAAGTCGTTTACACCGACGGTGCGTCAAATACTTACTCTTATTTTTAATTATATAAGTGTTATGTAAGCAATTTTTATATTAATATATAATTTTAAAATATTAATTTTTGTCTTCCAAGCAATTTCAATGGTAAAGTTAATCAGTTTTGACGACAACGACCAATCTATATATACTATAATGTGTATTAAAACGACACATCATCAATCTTTTAATTTTGCCTAAGACTTTTACATAATTACAAAATAACACATTTCAAATTTTAAGTTGCTAGATATGAAAAGTCATGAAATCAAATCAAATATTTATTCAAAGTCATATATATTATGTGTTATATTGCTTTAATTGCACTTGAGTTGTATTAGTGATCCGTTTATAACAAAAAATAATCATATTTTAATGCACGAGACAAAACTAGTTTAAGTCAAAATATGAAAATTTATACTCTCAAGAGTAATAATTGTATTTTATAGAACTTCATAATTTGTAGCTATTTACGACCTTATTGTTAGGTCCCAATGAATCAATCTAGAGGGAGGGTGAATAGATTGATTACAAAAAATTAAACAAATTTGAGATTAAACACGGAATAAAAATAACAAGAAGATTAAGGATAGAGAATAACA